>CAEGAG010049470.1:0-27725 GCA_903067065.1 Brachyrhaphis terrabensis
TGCGGCTCCAGACAGATTTGTTTTTTGTTTTTTTGGTCCAATATGGCTCTTTCAACATTTTGGGTTGCCGACCCCTGCTCTAGACAGACAGAAAGACGGGTTTTACCTTCTGCGTAGAGTCTCTCTGCAAGGAAAACAGCATCCAAGTAGGCATAGTGGTTGAGAGCCTGCCACACCGCAGCCTGAACACAGACAGAACCAGAACCATCAGATAGAACAGAATAAGTCTTTATTTTATTGCCCACCCGAGTGGAAAGCTGACTTTGGCTCAGCAACATGCAAGACAAAGAGGCAAGAATTTTCTAAAAAGGATCAACAGTGCATTGAACAAACCTTTGAGGACAAACTACACGTTTTTGGAGGTTTTTAACCCATTTTCTCTACATCTTATTCCCAGTCTCAAAGAAAAAAAAATAAAATAAAATAAATTCATTTAAGATCTGAACGTATCACCAAACCGGACCCAGCAACAGCTGGTGGACGACATTTTTAGTTGTTAATGCAGAATGTTATGAACATAAATGCCATGATATAAGCGATCAGCTATCTGATAATACAACACAGAGAAAAAACGGAGGAAAACTCAAACTAAATTTGGTAGCGCCTCCTGGATTATCAATAAAAAAAGCTTTTTTAATGTACAAATGTTTTGTTCATGTTATAGACCAATGCTATCAAATGGAAAGCTGCTGACTGGACAGACATTGAATGCTGTGACCCAGCTATTCATACAAAGTTGAGTGGAAGGACGAAGTCCACCAGGAACAGGGACAAACTCAGGAAATCAAGATCCACTGAATTCAGACAAATCCCACACTTGGGCTACGAAAGTTACATTCCTCATATCAAACCATTCCAGAACCAGAACTCCTGAAACTGGACTGTCGCTCAATGTTTGGTTTTCATTTATAGACCTATGTTCTAGTATCTGTAGGGTCTAGAACCGCTCCACTCTTCCTAGAGTCTGGAGAAAAAGTGGAGAAAACCAGAATCCATGTTTCTGGAAGTCCAGAAGTTTCCTCAGTCAGCAAACATCTGGGTTGTCATGGCAGCAGCCGGTTCTGGTCCACTGGCTTTTCTGAAGTCCACAGTCAAATCAATGTTCACCAGAACATTTTAGACTAAGCCTGTCACAGTAACATATTTTACTGAACAATAATTGTCCCAGTAATTATTGTTTTGAGAATAAACCCAGACCAATCACTGAGAGCATGGACATGAAAAAAGTATTTAAATCATATTTTTTATCAATTTGATGTGATATTCTAATTTACTGAGACGAAGCTACGATGAAAGTTATAAGAAATAAAAGCTTGAAATATTTCACTCAGTATGAGGTCGTAAATGCAGCAATACGAGCCACCAGAACCAGAACCAGGTAATGACTGGACCTGACAGTTCACCCTGAGAACAGCAGAACCTTCTACTCCGGGGGTGTCCAACTTGTGGCCTGTGGGCCATTTGTGGCCCTTGGAGTTATTTTGTGCGGCCTCCAACTTCAATTTTTAAATGTATTTTTTTTTATCAGAGTAAAATGATTACCAAGATAATTTTTTACAACACAAAATGTGAAGTATATTTCTTTTTATAACCAAGAATAACAACCAGAACCATGTTTGTGTCAACTGAGCTGACTTTGTTGTCCCTAAATCACCTATTATTGAATTTGCTTAACTTGTTTAAATATAACAAGTGTTATGAAAGAAAGTGACACAAATCTTTTTGTTCAATCAAGCCCAATAGACTTTGAAAACTAAATGACATTTCTTCTAATGCAGAAAATGTGCTATATCGTTTTAAAGTTTTGGATCTACAATGAATAACATTACTCTCCTACAAACGGACAACAAAACAGAAATTTAATTGCTTAATTATATTTTAATCTTTCTATCATAATTTATTTATTTATTCTTTTACATTTTTTTGGCCCGAAGTACTTTTGAATTGTCGATTTTGACCAGTGTCACAAGATGTTAGGACACCCCTGTTCCACTCGGATTAACTAACAGAAAAATGGCCTGTAGTTTGATCACAGTGGGAGCAAACTGGGTCTGGATCGTCATGTTCCTGGGTTTTAAATCTAGAACCGGATTTAACAATTTTAACAGGTTCTGGTTGACCAAGAAAGTCTCCCCTCTTGGTGGGTTCAGTCCAAACAGAGGTGATTCTGTGCTAATCAATCCCAGTCAGCCCAGTTACTCCAGATCCACAGGAAGCTGGGACACCCACACACTGCAGACAACAACAACCAGAACATGGTTCTGTTTGTGTTTACCACAACCCGCCCTCACACAGAGGTTCTCCAGACCCTGACCATGCTGTAGGTAAACACAAGAAATTGACTGTTTCACCGATTTCTTGTCGTTTCTTCCTTATAAACTTGTTTGTTTGTTGTTTATCATAAACAATCTGTCCAACAGCAAACCTCAAACACATGAATGACTGCTCTGTCACCAGCACACCTGTCCAGGTAAGCGTTAACAGTTTCAGCTAGCTGATGTTAGCCGCTGCGGCTAACCAGCTGCGGGCTAATTCGGTTCCGTGCAGAGGATCTGGGCTCAGAATAGACCCAAGGAACAGGAGGGACTGCCCCAGAAGAACAGAACCGGGCCTCTGACAGCGTTACCGACTCAATCCTGCAACCTGAAGCCGGCTAGAGAAGGATAACACCCGGTAGTAGTAAGCTAACAGTTAGCTCTGCAGGGCTAGCTAGGCTGATGTTCAGAACTCTGTTTAAAATATAGTAGACTATGTAAATTATGCCCATAAATCGAAAAACAATAATATTACATCTCAGTATATAAAAGACCCCGGGTCTGCTGAAGGGTTCGGCTAACACACAGTTAACCAAACAATCTGAGATTGGTCTAAATCTGGACTTTAAAACAGGTTTTCGAGTCTGAGGCTTCCAGTATAGAACCTCAACCAGCCTGATTCTTCACAACACCAATATGTTCAGAACATTTCCTAATATTAAAAAAAGAGCACTCAAAAACTGAAAACTGGCCCCAATAAAGATATTAAACCATCCATGTCAGGAAAGGTCAGAAGATCCTCTCCAGTACATGGATTCTTTTCCTGGCCGCAAAGAGCATCCTAAATTAGACATTTTTAAAAGAAGTCTGGCTCTGCCCTCTGGGTCAGTTAACACAGAGCAGATAGTAACAGGATCAGTTCGGGGTTAACCCCAGACTGACCGTTGGGGAAGCCGAAGTATGTGGACATGAACAGGTGAAACAACCAGGAAAGCTACGGGCCGAGCTGCGGCCTGGTGCGGGGAGAAGCTCACCGAGCGCGGACTAAAGCAGCCGCTCAGGCCGGCTCCAGAACTCTGCCCTCCCGGGTCATGACAGCACTAGCACACGGTGTTCCTACCTGGACAGGTTCCTGCAGCACCGTCATTCCGCTTCCGCACGCCGTCTATCGGCACCGTTCGTCCGTTTCTTTCTTCACTTCACTCTCTGGAGGAGCTCCGGCCGAACATTTGAATGTACCGACCGTTACCTGCCGAACACTGGCGAAGAATGCCGAAGAGACCCGAAGCAGTTGATTGCGCCATCTGCTGGACAAATTAGGTAATGTGGTAAGAAATCGGTGTTGTCGCCCCCTGGTGTATTTTTTGTCTGTTTGTTCTCTCAAATCACGATTTTTCAAGTTCTCTGCTTTCGTACTGTTTTTTTTCTGGATGCAATGTTTTTATTAATAATTATTTATATTAATAATTTTCGATTTAGGTTTTAGATTTAGAAAAATATACAGAATACTTAAGGCGGTAAAACGAAATTACAACGCCAACAAAATCAAACGGGAACAAAATCAAACGCGAACAAAACAGCTTGTGGAGAGAGAATTTCATTTTACTTTAGTAGAAATTAATAAATAATTAACTGCACTGAAAATTAAAACTAAATAAAAAAACTTCTAGCTTTAATGTCGAACTAGCAACTTAAATAAAATCGCCAACAAATGCTTTATGCATGCATATTCTTACTTCAAAATTAGATCCCAAAAGGTCAAATACAAACAAAATGGTTTCAAAACTGAAGTTATACAGCATTTCAATTAAAGTAACAAAAGAAGCAACTTTTTTTAAAAATACAGATTAGCAAATACAGTTTTGAAAATTTTTTTGTTTTTTGATGGAATAATTGCAACAAATTTCCACAAAAAATTAATCTAAAGTAATATTTTGTTTAATTTATTTATGTATTTTACTTATTAGAGTAAAATACTCTAATAAGGTTGGAAATTTAGTACATTTTCAACATCTGCATTATAGGGCAAAATTGTGTGCCCACAAAAGAATTTTTATTTTACAAATATAAACATCACATATAAAAAAATGTATCCATCACTTTTATTTCAAGAATTCTGTTTTTGTTTTTTAAAGTATAACCCCCCTGCCCCCCAAATAAAATACAATTTTTTTTAGTAGATATTTATCAAAAACTTGCAAGCAGTATTTTTTTTCCAAAAAGTTATCTAACATTTTTAGCATCTCTATCTGGTCTAAACTTGTCTTATGTGCGCTGCTCCAGATGCCAGACCCACTTGGACACCCTGTCCCAGGTAGACGTATGGTGGTGGAATATTTCCTTACATCAGGGCCAAACATCAGCAGCAGACCAACACAAAGCTCTAATATTCCAGAAGATAGAAAGTTCTGGACCAACAGCAGAGATGTTATTTTATCCCTCCTTTCATCCGTACAGGAACAGGGGAAGTTAAGCTGCGTGTTGAAATCTTGAATTACAGCATTGAGTCCTGATGCTCTAAGGACTTTAAACCGGAGTCAGCTGCTTTGAGGTTTATGACTCTTCAGAACAGAATGGTCCTGGATCGAATGACGGCTTGTACAGAGGGAGTTCGTGTCATGATTTGTATTTCCTGTTGTACTTATATTCAGAGTTGGGTGGTAAGTAGTTATGTTTACTCAGCTGCATTTACTGGAGTAACTTTTTTAGAAGTATGTTTACTACACTTGAGTACACTTGAGTAACTTTATGATGAAGTATTTCTGGATTTTCTACCTTCTGAATGAAAAACAAATGTGTTTTAGACAAAAATTCACCAGACACAGACAGTTTCATAAGTTTTTATTGACAGAAATTGATTTGGAAAAAAATTATTTTTGTTGCTTATATGAATAATTTTTATTTTCGTCCTTAAAATACCAAAATTTCCACTTAACTTTATATTTTGGTCCATCTGATCATGTAATTTTTAAATATTAAATAATTAATTTGATACTTTTTTACCCTGACTTGAGTAATTTCTTGGACGGATACTTTCTACTTTTACTTGAGTAAAACCATGTTGAAGTAGTGCTAATATATTCAGTGCTATTGCACTGTCCAACCTAGCAACTCTTATACTTGTTAGTAAATAACTGGTGAATTTTTTTCATATATTTGTATGCATTGTTTCCAGGGGTATGTAGCTGAATTACGGGCAGAAATGGCTCTTGAATTTTGCAGAAAAATCAGATGATAATAATTAATCAGGACTTGAATAGTAAGTTCTGTTAAAACCAGAGAAGGAGCGCTCTACTTCAGGTGATCTGTGTAAAGTTTTTTGCAGTTTTTCATCTGGATCATCCTTTAACAGTCAGAAAAAACAACAAGAGATAAATGCAACACAGACAACACTTTATTTTACATATTACGACTGCTGTGACATCACTTCCTGTTGGCAGCTTCCATCACAACAACGTCAGAATTTCAGCTGGAACGACACACCACCAAGCAGAATCTACGCTACTACAAGGGGCGGGGCTTAATCCGGGAGGGCGTGGCTACAGAGTGCAGTTTGCCTCTGGAGAGAGTCGACACTTCGCCACAGTCAGGTAAGTCTCCACCTGAAAGAACAATCATTTCCTTGTTGCTGTCATTGTTAAATCACGGCGACTTCCTTTAACTCTTTGTTTACCTTGTGCATGTCCTTTTTGAAGCACGCCAGCAGTTCGTAGGTTCTCCGCAGCGACTCGTCAGCTTCCATACTCTGATAATAATTTCCGTAAGGCGCCAACTGGAGGGTCGAGGTGTCAGTCAAGATCTCTGGCATGTCCTGATTGACCTGCAAGCTCAGGTGGTCAGTTTCTCAGGTGACAGATTCACAGAGAGACAGTAATGATTGATGCAATTTTTTTATGCCGAGTTTCATCCGACAATCTTAAAGATGCAGCTATGAGGCAGATAATCGGAAAAAAATCGTTCTCTTCTACCTCTTTACTGAGCTATTTTAGCGATTTGCACAAATACAATGCTCCCGAACAAAAACAACCAATCAGAGCCAGGAGGAGGGTCTTAGCGCTAACAATTATGCTCATGTACGCACTGCTAACTGTGCTAATCTCAGAGAAACAACTTACAGTTACAGGAAAACTATTTATCTGTCATCATGCTAACTAGCCTTAGCATTCATAACAGGTTGTGCTAGCTGTAGTGTAGTAGAGAGACAAGGGGGAGGGTTTGAGGAGCGTGTACATAAGCATGATTGACAGCATTAAGACCCTTCTCCTGGTTCTGCTTGGTTGTTTCAGAACAAGTGGCGTATTTCTGCAGTTAGCACTGAGAGAAGGCAAAGGAAATACATTTTTTCACAGATTATCTGTCAGAATATCATGTTAGTTTTAACAAATATGTTAGTTTTAAAAAATATGTAAAAATAGATTTTCTTATACAAGTTACTGTAGTTTTAAGTACTCCCGACTATTGGAAGAGCATTTTAATATAATCTCGATGTTAAAAGCGATCTGGTCCACTTGGGATGATGTCAGAACATCAGATTTTTTTCTGTTAAATATAGTCTGAAAACTTTCAGCGTTGCTTCTTCCCAGGCGGCCATTTTTGTTTACTCTTTGGAAGTGTAAACAAGATTTCCCATTTAAAATCTGAACTGAAAAAAAAGCTTCTTTGAACTAACTTTAAAAATGAGTAACTTCTTACAACTAATCTTATTAATTTTGCTCAAACTATAAATTCAATTTCAATAATTCTGAAATCAGAATTATAGTTTGAGCAAAACTAATTCAAATTCAATTCAAAAATACTTTATTTATCCCAAAGGAAAACTAAATGTTGCTGTAACATTTTAATTCAAATTCCTCAAATAGTTAATAGATAGTGATGCCTGTTAGCACAATAGATCTCTTATAGCAGTCTGTATTACAGTGAATGTGAAGAAGCCTCTGATTGAAGACGCTCTGTTTACCCGACACAGTCATGAAGAATAAAATGATCTGGAACAAATTAGCCATTTTTTTTCTTTTAAAGCTGGTTCACAGAAAAATTTTTTCAGTGTTGATGAGTGAAATTGGTTGATGTGCAATGTGGCTCGACAACCAAACCTATGATACTTTTTATCCTGATGTTGGGGGGTCTCAGGTTTTAAAAATCTTCTGACAAATTTAATATCTGCAAAAATACAAAATCTTACCAAGTATTTTTCTATGGTAGATATATATTACACTTGAAATTAGAGAAAAATAAACTTACAAGTAGCTTTTCAGTAAGATGTTGCAGCTTGTTTTAAGTCAATAATTCCTTAATATTGATGTAAAAGTAATTATTTCACTTATAGCAAGACATTTTTTCCATAATGAAATAATCTGCCAAAAGAACAAATAATTTTTCATCAAAATCAAGGAATTATTTATTTAAAACAAACTTTTTTATTTTGATGAAAACTAATTTATAAGTTAGTTTTGTCTTATTTTGTGTGTAATAAAGTATCTTTACTAGAACCTAGACCAAAATACTTATTCATATTTCTCATTTTTGCAGGGATCCTTCTCACCTTGATCAGCAGCATGATTCCCGCCTTCAGTTCCGTCAGTTTGGGTGAGATCTGGGTCCTGGAACCAGAACCTCCGGACAGAGATCGGCTCGGAAACTCCCAGGACTCCACCAGGCGGTAGGAGATTGACAGCAACTTCAGCACCTGCAATCAATGCAAAGCAGATCCACACCAGATTCAGTACCGTTAGTAATGGACCCAAGCTGCGGTTCTGAAAGGATCTTAAATCAGGGTGTTCAAACTTTTTGCACCTCAGGCTACAAATTCCCAAACTGAAAGTATCCAGGCAGGGCCGGACTTAGGAAGGTGTGGGCCCCAAGATGTGGCCTCGGGCTGCGGCCCGGTGAGCCCAGGCTAAAATCCGGGCTTGTATCCAGGCGTCAAAATGTTATTTACCCACCATTTTATTTGACAACAATCTGTGGCGGTTTCTGATAAGGTAGTGCACGCTCGTGGGTTAATTTGCCCTTCTCAGTGTCTGACAGGCGGGCCGCCGTGGAGGTGGTTCATATTTGCCCTGTGTGTTGTCTTGAAGGCATGTGTAGCGCAATTTTATATTGTGTAGTACTCTATAATTATCTGTAGTATTGTGTAGTATAGTGAGGTTTTGTGTATTACATCAGAGTATTCTTTTAGTTCCTCCTAGTACTGTTTGGCATTGTGCAGTACTGTATAGTATTCTGTAGTTTTGTTTATTGTAGTAGCCATATTCTGTTTTACTATGTAATACTGTGTAGTACTTAGCAAGTGTAGTACTTTGTTCTGTTGTTTGTAACCATGTAGTACTCTTTGATACTGTGTGGTACTAAGTAGAATGGTGTAGTTATGTGTAGTACTCTGTCATATGTTTCTGTGTAATAGTAGTTTAATACTCTGTAGTTCTGCATGGTATTTATTGTGTAGTTCTGTATAGCACAGTGCTATATTATGTAGTACTCTATAATTATCTGTAGTACTGTGTAGTACTCTGTTGTATGGTGAGGTTTAGTGTAGTACGGCAAAGTGTTTTGTAGTTCTATCAGGTACTGTTTGATACTGTGCTATAGTTTTGCTTAGTACTGTGTTGTAGCCAGCCATACTTTGTGATACTGTGTAGTATTCTATTTTTGTTGTTGTAGTACAGTGTAATACTCTGTTGTACTGTGTAGTACTATTTAAGTGTACCACTCTATATTTCTGTGGAGCACTCTGTTCTAATATTTGGAACTATGTAGCACTGTTTGCTACTGTGTAGCACTCTATCGTACTGTGTGGTACTGTGTAGTACTGTGTAGTACTGTGTAGTACTGTGTAGTACTGTGATGTGTACTGACGGAGCTGCGCTGTGTCTCATGCTTGTCGATGGGGCTGTTGATGTAGTCCGAGTTGCAGAAATCCTGCAGGAAGATCTTGTTGAGTTGCCGCTGCTCCTCCGTCTGCAGGGAACTCTCCTGATACACAGAAGCACACAGAAGTACACAGAGGTACACAGAAGTACACATCAGTCACAGCCATAGACACTGTACACTGCAAAAACACAAAATCTTACCAAGTAGCCTATTTTTGGTTCTGCTGCAGTAACACTTTATTTGCAGCGGTGTGCATAAGACTGAGACTGTTGTCATTTATTAAATAATGACACCGATAATGCAAAAAATGCACTAAAAGTTTCATTAAAGTTTATTGAAAGTGTAAACTTTATATTATTCACTAAATAATGACACTTTTAATAAACTTTTAGTGCAAGTTTTAATGGAACTTTGCATTAAAAGTGTCATTTTGTTACAGAATAATGTGAAGTTAACGTTTTTAATGGACTTTTAGTGCAACTTTGCACTAAAAACACCATTATTTACTGATTGAGATCTTATGACAACAGTCATATCATGTTATATCATGTTTATGACAGCATCATGTCAGTCTTATGCATTCCCCTTCAAATAAAGTGTTACTCTGGTTTCTACTGCAAATATCTCAGAACACTTGAAGTAGGACAAAACTAATTTACAAGTAACTTTTCAGCAAGACATAGGAGCTTGTTTTAAGTAAATAATTCTTTAAAATTGATGAAAAGTTCTAGATTAATTCACTTATAACATGGGAAACTGTTTTTTTATAAGTGAAATAATCTACCAATGGAACTAGAACGTTTTCATCAATATCAAAGAATTATTGACTAAAAACAAGTTCCTAAATCTTGTTTTAAGTCAGTTTTACTAAGATAGTCAAAATAGAAGCCCACATTTTTGTCCTTCAGAGCTTCCATAGACTTACAAATTCAGAGAAGAACCTCTGAGCGAGCAGGTGGAGGTGCTGGACTCTGCTGACGGCGATGGAGAACAGCCGCTGGCTGTCTGTGATTGGCTGAGAGGAGACGCTCAGACACATGACTGACAGCAGGAGGATGGCTGGGAGACACAGGTGAGACAGGTGAGACAGGTGAGCGGCGGCAGCATCGCCAGAGTTTCCACGGCAACCTGACACGTTTGACGTTTAAAATGCCCGGGTCTTACCTCGGTCCATGGCTGATGTGGGATCAGTTGTGGTTCTGCTTGATCTGATCTCAGTTGGGCTGCTGGGCGTTCTGACGTTCCAGCTCAGAGTTTTCAGGTTTTATAGCTGAAAGTTTGATGCTTAAATTCAGGAGCAGAAACGTGAAACGAGCAAACAGGCCTGTGTTGGTCTCATTAACATGGACACCTTCCAGTGATCCTCATGCAGCATTAAAGGCAGGTCGGAGCTGGAAACCCCGCTCCAGACACGATGTTCTCCAAGCTGCACCGGCTCCATCCAAACCCTCCAACATTTCAGCTGCTACATTGTATAAAACTAAAGAACAAACCACACTGACGAAATAATAAAAACATTTTGTTCTTTTTCATGTATTCATTTATATTTCTTGACCATATCACATGTCCAACCTGCAGTGGAAATACTCTCCTGAACACATCAGGCCATAAAGTATTGTACCGACCCGTGCTGTACTGCTAAAAACGGGGTTGTGGAGTTTCAGGTGCCTGTTTTAGTGTTAAGTTTAACGCTAAGTAGAGAGAAATGTGAAATCTCTTTAGTCAGCAGAACAAGTTTTCATGTCGAGTTTCAATGGAAATGATTCAGACAGCTAAAATGCTAACAGGTGATGTTGAAGTGGTTTTTAAGAACTTGTTTTTATGCAGTGAAGCTAAAATGTAATACATTTTTAGGACACATGTAGATTTTTTCCTGCATTTCCAGGATACAAATGTTTGTCTCTTGTAACTTTCTGTGTTAATTTACATCCCAAATTTATAGCTACACAGTAAAAAAAAAATAAAAAATTATAAAAAAACCCCCAGAAAATATTCCGGTAATTTTCTGCCAGTACATTTTCTGTTTTTTTCACTGAATTTCCGTCAGAATTTTTCCATAATTTAACAGTTTTTTATGTTATTATGGACTGGTTTTTCCATATTTTTACAGTACATCTCCTAGTATATTCACAAACACTTTCACATTGCTACTTGTACATTTCCAAATATCTTTGTCATCCAAACCGTTTAAGTCGTAAACGGTCGTAAAGTCATACTTTTAATTTAGTTTTCATACTAATTAATTATTCAAGCAATTATCTATCTCTTTTAGCTTCCAGAAAGACGACAAAAAATCAATCAGTTAATCAGTCATGTTTATTAGTATAGCACATTTCAGCAACAAGACAGTTTAAAGTTCTTTATGAAAACAATACAGTAACCAATTATGAAACAAGTAATAAGCATTGCATTTTATCAAAGGCCGTCATCAAAATTACCAAGCAAATATATCAATGTTCCAGAACTCAGGGTTTCAGCGTCTTTGCAGTTTTCTGGAAGTTTGTTCCAGATCTGTGGTGCATAGAAGTGGATTCACACTTCCAAGCTTTAGATTTCAGACTTCTAGGTCAACATGGTGACTTCCAGTGAACTGCAAAGTGATGTTCCTGGAGTGAGGAATCATGCCTCAGTCTGATTCTGATTTTATTGTGACAGGTTGTGAAGTCTGGGGCAGAAGCTGGGCTAGGTCAGAGGTCGCTCCAAAAGCAGGAAGCGAACTACAGCGCAGAGCATTCTGGGTAAACAGAGCCAAAATAAATATAGGAATCTAGCGGTAGCGAGGGAAATAAATGACTCATGGTCTTTTGCCAAAGACAAAAGAGAAATCCTACAACCGCTAAAATCTGACGCCACTCAACTTTTGTTCACATTTTATGAAAAAGGAAGTTGCGCTCAGTGTCTTCTTGGAAACATTTTCTTTTGGCTGATGTTATTTTTTGTTATTTATATGAATTACTGTCATTGTGGTCCTTAAAATACCAAAATTTCCACTCAGCTTAATATTTTCGTCCGTCTGATGATGTAATTTTTACATATGAAATGATTGATCATTTGGTCAATTCAGTACTTAGACTTTTTACGAAATACATTTTTACTCAAGTCATTTCTTGGACGGCTACTTTTTGCTTTTACTTGAGTAAAAACATGTTGAAGTGGTGATACTTTTACTTGGGTACTTTACTCACCTCTGACTAAAACCAAATATCGTCAAAGTAAAACTCAGGAAACAATAAATGTCTCGCCTGCTGTGGCTTGTGAAATGAAATCAGGAAAACATGAGGTCCAAATGTCAGAGTTAATCTCGGATGTTTGATGTTTTCGTCCTCAGATGTGTGAATTTATTCACAGATGTTCAGTTGATCAGACTTGCATCACACATGGTTCTGAATTTATTCAGCGCTACAGGAAATGGAGAGAATCACACACTGAAACCGGCTTACTGGACCGACCTGAACACTTCCCAATTAGGCGCTGGTGGGAACACCGGGATGTTGTGTCACGTCAGGCACTAAATTCATGATTTCATTTTGCAGTTGCACAAAGAACCAGATTCTACAGATTTAGGCCAGAAATGCTCATTAGATCTTATTTTATCAGGTACCGAAAGCTGAAAACTGGTTTATTATTGTCTTCAGGTTTATTTTGGATGTTAGTGGGAGTACTGGTGTGTTACTAGATGCATTAATGTGTACTACATTGTTCTGGTTTCTGGTTCTGGTCTGATCTGGATCCCCAGAACCAGAACCAAACATGGAGAAGCAGCATTCAGCTTCTATACATCACAAATCTGGAACAAACTTACTGAAAACTGCAAAACAGCAGAAACATTGACTTCTTCCAAGTCTAGGCTAAATCCCATCTGTTTATTGGTTTCTCAATTGTCGACTGTATTTTTTAACATTTTTTTTACTTCTTTATTTTTTTATTTTACATCTTTACAATGTAAGGCACTTTGAGCTGATTGGTCCTGAAATATGCTACACAAATAAACTTGATTGGTTGATGTGTGTGTTGCAGTGCGTGTGTTGGGGTGTGTATACCGGTGTGTGTTACAGTGTTGTTGTGTGTTACAGTGTTACTGTTGTGTGTTACAGTGTGTAAACAGGTGTGTGTTACAGTATTACTGATGTGTGTTACAGTGTGTAAACAGGTGTGTGTTACAGTGTTACTTGTGTGTGTTTGGGTGTGTATGCCGGTGTGTGTTACAGTGTTGTTGTGTGTTACAGTATTACTGATGTGTGTTACGGTGTGTACTCTGGTGTGTATTACGGTGTGTTTCTGTGTATTTAACTGTGTTACTTTGTGTGCTCCAGTGTGTAGTTGAGTTGTGTATTCTTTGTTGTCGGGTCCAGATGAGCGCGACGTCACAGTTTTATAACCGCCTGTTTGTCAGAGGAAAATCATTCCATTGCTCTTGTTTATGAACATATTGTCTTAAATTCCACTTGGTTTATTAATGATATGTGTATCACAGAGACATTGAGGCCTTGATCTCAGTTTAAATATTTACATTGTTCTTGTCTCCATGGCGATGCTGTTACACTGACCAGCTCACCTGTACATGTGAATCTGTGTCCTGCAGCAGATTCCCTGCTTAACTTCACTGATAATGTTTGAATTAAAACATGTGAAGGAGACAAACGTTCAACTTTTTAGTCTTATTTTAGATGTGAAAGCCGAGGCTGGAACTGGATCTGTGCTGTCTGCAGATATTCATGAATCTGATGCATCTTCAGACAAAACTCACAACTTATTGTTTTTATTTTTGGAACCTGATCCTGGATACTAGTGAAAGTTTAACTAATTATCTATTTTACAAGGCCTTTTAGTTTATTTATTGCTTAATTATAAATTGTAACGGGGCAAAACTACAGAAAAGTATTGTGAGAAATTTGTGGAAGGAAATGTTTACCCAAAGCCAGTAATCTTTGATATTACCAAATGCATGTAAACTTCTGAAAAATGATACAAAGAAATCTTTAAAAGATGTTCTCGCTAAGCTTTTTAGCATTTACCAAAAATTTTAACTGAACTAAAACAAGAAAAAATCTGTCTGATTTAACTTTAGACAGAAAAAACAAATGTTTTATTCAGTGTAAACTTGTGGTATATTTAGTTCTTAAAAATACAAAAAATATCACTTTTAATGATATTTTTTGATATTTTTTGATATTTTTAATGATAGTGTTTGATACGATTTGGTTGTATCAAACACTCATTTGATACAAATGAGTGTATCAAATGAGCTTTTTTTTAGCTGACTTGTTTCAGTCAACTAAAAATAAAATAAACACCAAGAGATGATGTCACAGCTAGTTATTATCACCTGTGGAAAGAGACGCATTGTTTCCAGTCAACCGGGTGATGACTCGGGGACTGAGGGAGGAGTTTTCGTTTTAAACCAAGTAAATATGTTTGATTTAAAGTGGTGAGCAGTGAAGTAAAGAGCTGCTTAGAAAGATTAATTGTGTCACGTTCATAAGTAATGAAGTAAAAGTACTTCAGTGCAAGCAGATATTTCTACTTTTGTTCTTTACTTGAGTGTTTCTTTTTCTGAAGACCTTTAACTTTCCGTGAAATTTCAAGAGAAATACATGTATTTTCTATTCTTTTTTTTTCTTTGCAAATTGCACTAAATTCCATTATGAAAAATAATAACAATAATAATGCAATATCACTTACCAAGCTACAGTAGTGTATTAGGACCATTGTACAAAAAAGTGTTAAATTTCAGCCAAAAAGTCATACACTTCTAGATTAATCTTGGAAATTTTAAAGAAAAAGCTTGGAAATTTCCTTGAAAAAAAGAAATACTTGAGATAAATCTCAAAATTTTCTTTCCTTTTCTTTTAGAATTTTTTTTAAAATATTTTTCAAAAGTCGAAATTTTGCAAGAAAAAAATCTGAACTTTTGAACTTAAATTTTGCAGAAATTTTTTTGTAATTTCTGAGTTTCAAAGTTTTACATTTTTGACTTTTGAAACTCAGCAAATAAAGTTGAACTTTTCAAACTTTAGAAATGTCTATGTTTTTCCAGAAATTTTCTTAGATTAATCTGAAAATGTATGACTTTTTGTTGAGTATTTACTCCTCCGTTTCTTCGACCTGCTGTGCTAGCACCGCTAACTCGCCATTCGGTTGGATACCATTAACTAAACTATGAGGTTCTGGACTTCATAGTCCAGAACCTCATAGGTTCTGGACTTCAGAACCTATGAGTTCCAAACACTCAGACAGGTAAGCTTGTATTTTAGCTAACAGTAAGAACTAATTAACACGCGCTGTTGCTCAGTTTACAACGTTGATAACGGTTTTGAAACATGCTAACAGCATTAGCAGCCGTCAAGCTAAGCTAATGCTAATTAGCTTAGAATAACACTCAATTCTTTGCCGTTGTGCTGATAGTTATTTAGAAAGATTTAGCGGGAAAAATCTTGTTCTAAAATTTTAAAAGTTTACAGTACTTCTGTTCACTGAACTGCTATTACTTTGTTTGTATGTCGGTGCCTGCAGAGGATTGTTCATAAGAAAACACAGAAGGAGCCATTACAGCTTTCTGCAGTGCCCTAAAAATTACAGTGTAAGTACAATAACTTTTAATTTCTATAACTTAGTGACTTAATTGTAATAATATTAATCAATACATATTCCAGTCTGTGCTTGCATGTTGAACAAGTGCTAATAATATACAAAATCTGGGCAAGGTTTAAACAATGCCTTTAATGCTAACTGAAAAATAATGGTAGACAAAATTGTGCATGAAATATTGGATAACTACAATAAAAAGTGAAAGCTACATGCATTTCTGCAAACAACAACTGATACAGGATTTATGACAATGTAATTGTCCAATTGTAATTGGAGGGTATATAGTTAAATACAGTACAACAAAATTCCATTAATGAACAACTTAATGGAATGATTAGTTCACATGATTAGTTCACAATTAGCTGAGTATGAATTAAAGGTATAAAACCAGTTTCTTCATATAAGCTATAAACTAAAAGAATAAGTAAATGCTGTCCTTTAAGTCAAAGACGACCACTAATTAAGGCATTACAAAGGTGGTTCATCTGGTGAGCAATCATACAATTCTTCTTTGTTTTTTTGTCACGTCTTGCATTCAACAGAATGTGTGGTCAGTTTTTTTCTCAGTTATTGGGTATCTAAAGTTTGGAATTACTTTTCACATTTGGTAAAAGGCAGGCTTTCTGTTAAAGAGTTTTAACACTGTCTCCGTACAGCTGATCCATTGGTTTACAGAGAAATCCCTCTGTCTCTGGTGGAGACAGATTGTCCCCCTGGCCGCCTGTCCCTCTGTCTTTTCCTTTTACTGGTAGGACTCCTGCTTGTTCACTCGCTGCTGAACGTGTCTCCTGTAGGCTCTCTGGATCGCTGTCGCTGCCATCTCCTCGTGTTTCTTTCGAAAGGTGCTGACGATTGGTCTTAAACTCTCCTGAAAAAGGAAATAACTACATTAATGCAGTTGGATAAATTGTCTTTTAAATATTATGTACTCTCTATGAAAAATAACTTCGATAAGTCAAGACTGAAACAGAAATAAGGTTTTGATAAAACCTCTGGAGCAATGTTGGCCATGAACTTCCACTCCATGGTAGACTTTAGTTCCTCCGTTGTCTGGCATTCACCAAAAACCTGAAATTATTACAAAAAGAATGTTAACAAAACAATCTGTCACACTTTTTAGCTTCCACTTTTTACACAAGTGTAGTTTTATTGTCACAAGATTTTTAACCACAAATTCAGACCAATTGTAAGTTAAAACTTGATATTGATCAAAACGAGTACCCAGAATTGTGTTGATGTTGTCTGGGAATCAATAAAATTACACATCAATCTCAATCAATCAATTAGTCAATCAATGAAAGATATTCCTGACTTCATGTGTCCAAAGAATCAGTTTACCAATCATCTCTAAAAGATCAAGAAAGTTGTTGAAGGACAAGGTATGTGGTCTTCACAAAGCATGAATAGAAGATAATCAACTTTTATAGTGTCCGTTCCCCCTGACAATATAAAAGTGGGGGCTTTGAAGGATTGAAGCATTGCGCTATGCTATATTACGCTACACAATGCTACGCTACATTATGCTTTGCTATGTTACGCTTTGCTACGTTACGCTATGTTATACTACACCCCACAACACCACAGTCACTAAGACACCCACCTCTAACTGCTGCAAACGTCAGATGTCCTGGAAATCCCAGCTACAGGAGCACATGCAAGCGTTATACCCTTACATTTACTGCAAAGTACAGGTTAGCATGGGTATTTTAACCTCCGATCAGTCTTAAAGGAGCAGTAGTATGTGATTCCCAGGCACATAGTGCCATTTTGTAGCATAATCAAGTAACTCGATTCCCACCTCTAGTGTTTTCACACCTGATTGTCCGATAGATCTGGTTCATTTGCAAAACATTAGTTACATTTTCAACCGCTGCGGTTCTTTTTCACACTGCAATGTCAACCAAACTAAACCCTTTGAGCAACCTGTTTACGGTTGCTCAAACAATCTGCCTGCTAGAGAAAAGATTATATGATGATGTTACCTCTTCAGTGAGAGCTAGCAGGACGTCCAGACAGTGGACCCTGTCTCCTTGAACCAAAGGCAGGTCCATTTGTAACAAGTTGATGGTGTTGGGTTTGGGAATCCTGAGAGGATACGGTAGAGCATCACAGAGATCTGACAGCTCACTGTGAAACACATCAGATTACAATCAGGTTCACCAGGACAAGAAGCCAAGTCTCACAGGAGGTCATTCACCTGCTGGGACTCACCTGTAGTGAATAAATTGCGAAGCTTGTGGGTCAAACTTCTCCCAGGTTTTATAGAACATATCAATGTCGTACTCAGATAGTGTGTTGGTGCTCTCCTCTGTGGCGACGTTAAATATCTCCAGGATGATGGTGATGTGTATATTGATCACCACCAGAAAGGACACAATGACATACAAAGTCAAGAAGACAATGCCTGCTGCAGGGCTGGCACAGTTGCCCCTGACAGATGTGCCTGGGTTTTCAAAGTCTGGATCACAGTTTGGAGGTGTGTTCATGAGGGGATGGAGAAGACCGTCCCATCCAGCTAATGTGGTGATTGTAAACATAGAGATCATACTGTTCCCAAATGTCTCAAAGTTAGAGATGTCATCAATCATGGCCTCCTTCTTCACATAAGCAAAATTAGACATCCCAAAGATGGAGAAGACAAACATGATGATGAAGAGGAGGATGCATAGGTTGAATACAGCAGGAAGAGACTTTCTTAATGCAAACAACAGCTTTCTAATTCTCTTAGCTCTGCGAATGAGACGAAGGATCAGGCCAATGCGAGCCAGTCGGATCACACGGAAGAGATTGGGAGAAACGAAGTACTTCTCAATGATATCAGCAACAACAAAACCTGAGAAAGAGAAAGGACAGAGGAAAGGAAGGTAGAAATATATTGTTCTTTCTCTAATTGAAGCAAAATAGTTTGTTTAACAAAACCTCGAAATGTGTTTCCTCCTTACCAACAATAGACAGTATAACCACCACAAGGTCAAATATGTTCCACCCATCATAACAGTAGTGTTTTCGTAGAGCGATAATTTTGAGACAGCACTCTGTGCTGAAGATCATGATGAAAACGAGGTTGACCCAGTACAGGATTTCTTCCTTCTTAGGACTCTGCTCGTCTGTTTCCACCATCATCGTCAATGTATAAAGGCAGATCAACACCATGATGAGGATATCAAAAAACGGATTGGTCACAAGGTCAAAGACTAGACCCTGAAACTTGTTCTAGAGAGAAACAGAAGTCAAGTTGTTCAAAATTCGACCAATGTTAACAGTTTGTTTTTATTCGAGGTCTACAGAAGGTCCGTTAACATACTGTCGGTCGGGAAGGAGGCTCTTTGGGGATCCATTTTATCGGGGGTTCTATTTCTACAGGGTAAACACACAGACATAAATATTAAATGACTGACAGAGGGAAACAGAGAAAATTACTCATCATTGGGTCATTAGCCATTTTTCCACTGGCAAGTCTCGATCTAACTGCTTACTATCTGGGTTGGTTCTGCCCCAGTCTCCATTAGGGACAGGTGCCTCACTGTTTTGGGCGGGCAGCGAGTAAGCACCAGTTGTCATCGGCTCTCCAATGATGATGTTTGTTGCAACACTCAGCAATGCAGAACCTCGAGCTTGTGATTTGATGAACTCTCAAGTAATCCTAGATATTTCATTTTGTCTTATAGAAACAAAATGTAATGAAAATAATTCAGTTCAACTGATTATTTTTCCTATGCGTACAAATCTATCTATAGTGTGGCATTTAATTTTTTTAGATGGAATACTAATATTAGGTAGTTCGAGATTTTCACACCGATTGGCACAAAACTGTAACTCCGACAGATTGCTGACCAGAGCTGGATCATTTCTTGCTTCTTCATTGCCGTCGTTCATTAGAGAGCTGTGCTACTTATACTGTTATTGGCTCCAAAAGATTAAACTCATAATCACACTCCTCCACACTTTGGTGCTCTCTTTCAGTCAATGACATGTCCACTGGACCGCTGTTCCTCAGTTTGGACCAATCAACGAATGCCATCTGTGTCAATTAAATTGCTTCTGCGTGACTTGTACTACCCTTTAAGTGGGTGTGAAAAATGGAGAACAGCTGTACAGCTGCATGGGATCTGCTAATGGAGAGGAATCTGGTCAAGGCTGACTGGGGCAGAACCAGTTAGAGCTGCTCTGATGGAGAAGCGCCCATAGAGAAGAAACTTATCTTTGGTTTACGCTGGTTGAAGTTGATGAGTGAGGTGATGAAGAGGCAGAAAGGAAAGAAGGAGCCAAAGATGATGAAGCAGACAAAGTACATGTACATGTACAGGTTGCCCTCATACTTTGGCTGGGACTCCACCTAAATCCCGGTAACCAGGGACAACATAGAAGTTAATACACCGTCAGCAGTTTTACCATGTTCAACACTAATTCCAGTGCTACTAAAGCTATAGCATGAACATCAATAAATCATCAAGTCCTGGTGAAACTTGGAGTAACAAGGTTTCCTTCAGAAATCTTGCTAAACCTGCCGGGTCGCTACGGCAGTCCAACAGTGGCCCACTGTGTGTTTGTGTTAAAAACTGTTAAAAGTTGACCGTAAATTTGAGAATATGACTAGGTAATTATGTTATTGGAAAATATTAAAAATTATTACCTACAGAGTTTCAAACAGGAAAAGATAAAGAAAAATACATTTAATATAAATAGGGGGTTTTTGGGACTTAATTAAAATCCTAATTAAGTAATCAGCCAGTGGATCGTAAAACAAACAACGTAATGCTGGGGATATTTATTAAAATAAATTAGATAAAATATTAACTAAAATGGACAATGATAAGTATTTTTATGCTTAACTAAACATTCTTATGGTCAAAAATTTAAGTGCATTTTCAAAAATCCTACCTTTTTAGATATGTCTGCCTTGTTGCAGTACTTTAATTTGCTTATTGTGATTGGTTGACTTTTATTTAAGTCAATGCTATAGTTGCAACTAATACACTGATTGGATGAAAAACACTTATTTGTGATTGGCTGATGGTGTGGCTCGTTTAAATAATGACAACCCTGAGACCTTTTGAGACATAAAATAATGGTGCCGTCAGAATTCAGACTGCTGCAGGAGATCCTTCCTGCCCACAACCATTAGCTTCTACAACAACTCCTTGAAGAACCTTGAATAATGAGTTACAACAACATTTAAGATTCTCTTGGGATCAATAGAGTAATTTATTAATTCATTAAATTGAATAAGCTTTATCAGGTTCCAAGCACAGGCATGGAGCCAGTCGTGTGCCAGAACATGTACGTATGTGAGATATGCATATGCGCTCACGTTAGTTTCACTGCGCTCTCAATGTGAACCTCTAAGTGTGACCACTACTTGCGCCGAACCAAGCAAACCAGTCAGGATTTTATACTTGATGCGTACATTGGTGCAGTATTCATGCAAACCTTCCAAACAGACGATTTTCAGTAAAAAGTGGCGTGGATAATCCATTACAAAATTTACAGGTGCATGACCAGGCATCATAATATAGAAATTGTCCAATAGGTTTATGATATACTGGAGGAAACGCTAAGCAAGACCAGGAACTGTACCAGCACCAGTACAAGAAGTTCTGACCTGCCTGCTGTCCACCGCTGAATACATGATGTCCAACCAGCCTTTAACTGTGGACTGAAGAGAACAAAAACAGCAATTTTTCAAATTTCAAATCATGTGAGTTCAGTAAATCGGTATATTTCCCTTAATGTTGACTTTCTGACTGACCACTTGCAGCAGAGACAGGTAGCCCATCCCAACGTTATCAAAGTTGATCTTTGTGTTCTTCCAGCGAACCTCGGAGAAGCCCTTCTCAATCAGATCGAAACACTGGGTTTTATTGTTGACTTCCTCGGGAGAGAAATACTCCTCTGATGTTTCGTTGAAGCAGTAATAAAACTTCCCTGCAAACAGGTTCACACCCATGATGCTAAAGATGAGCCAGAGGACCAGACAGATTAGCAACACGTTGAAGATGGAGGGGATGGCACCAACCAATCCATTCACCATCACCTACAGGCCAGTAGATATAGCAGCAGTGAGTGAAATGCTAAATCATTCAGACAGTAATCTATCACTATTTAAACTGCCAGTCTTACCCTCAAGCCCTCAAAGCAAGACAAGACTCTAAGGGGTCTCAATGCTCTCAGAGTCCTCAGAGATTTGATAGCTCCCAGCTCAGAGTATCCCAGGATGCTTGCTGACAGTAACACCAGAGACACCTGAAAAACAACATGTGTAGATGAGTTAAACCTTTACAGGAAGGCTCTTGGTGAATGAAGGAGTATGTATGGCTTCACAGAAAGATTAATCACTGTTCTTACATCTGCAATGAGGAAATCCAGCCAGCACCAGGCACTGGAGAAGAAGGTTTTACATCCATAGGCACCCAACCTCAGAATTATCTCCACCACAAACACAAAGTTGAAAACCTGATCTGCATATTCCAGAATTATCTTGACTTCCCGGCGCTGCTCAATGTAGATGTCCTCAAAGGCCTGTTAACAATATTTGGTGTTACCAGCTGGACAATTAGTGCATTAGCAGGTTTTTAATGGATAAATCAAATTAATTTCATCTGTTACGGTTTGATATTCACAACCGTCATCTAGTACAATCGTACTAGATGACGTCATCTAGACGATAGATGATAGATGCTAAATGGAAGACACATTGGAGTGAGGATGTTCTATCAGACCCATGTTCTGAGAATTGGTACCAAGCCCTATTCAAAATCACAGAAGAGATTTAATTTAAAGAAGGCTGGCCTGAGAGCCAATCATGAACCTACAAGAAGACTAAGAAATAAAAAATATCCTGAACATTTGTTGATACAGTTAAGCCCAAATTTATTAATACCCCTGGCATATTTAGGTCTACAGTACGGTACACCTGTGGGGTTCTCATTGGTTACGAATCACAAATCTCCATGACTAGCTAAAATCTGTGACTTCAATTATGATTCTCTCCCCCCCAAAATCTCTTATAGCTTCCTGTTGTAATTGTTCAAACACCAAATATACCTTAATATTTATGAATGCGTGCAGTGGGAACTAGGGGGCCACAGATTGCAGTTTTCTGGACAATCGCAGATTATCGATTTTTAAAAAGCCTTGAATGCCAATTTCTATTTTGGTCAATTCCCATTTTTTTGGTCTGAAATATTGCTAAATATAGCAAGAAAGTCACTGCAACAGTGGGGTGACAAAAGAGGACAGTGGTAGATTTTTAGATCTTTGCTCAGGTAGCTAAGATCGGCTTCACGAAGCCGAACTCCCAAAATGAAGCAAATCGGCTGTCCGATAAATTGGTGCACCCCAGGTGGGAACCCTCTTAGCACCACTGCAGAAGGTAAGATCTGCAGTCTTCCCTATACAGGCAATCAGTTCCAAAGAAAAGGAATGCTGCTCCTGGGTTGGGTGCATTGCAAACTCCAGCCAATGAAAAGTCAAGTAGCATTTAATTTTAGAGTTTCCATTACACAGAAAAATAGAAGGATCAGATGGGTCTTAGTCTGCTGTTATTTGTTTTTATTACGTTCTCTTTTTTAGTAGAGTCAAATCATCTCACCTGTGTCTGTTTAGCAGCCATGTTAGTAGTCACACTGTGAGCCATGCTTGTAGTCCACAGCTAGCCAAGCCAACCATCAAGATTAGTTTGCTAAAACCTGCTCAGCCTCATTGAACCAATAAAACACGCCTCAGAGTAAAACCCTGAGATGTTAAAGACATCAACAACAAGGGATTAGATCAGCTGAAATTATCTTAAACATTGTTTGATGGAGTTTACCAGGGCTGCACTGCTCAGCAGGACCACGATGATGATGAATGACTTAAAATACTTGGACTCTACGATGGTGATGCAAGTTTTCCTGATATATAACCAGATCCTTCCTATTCTCTGGGACTTGTCTATATCCAGGCATGGACAGCAACTGTAACACTCTGAAATAAAAACATACAGTTTAAAAATATGATTGTTTATGGGGCTAAACGACTGGATAGAATGGGTCTTCACACTGCTGTTAAAATATCAGCTGAGGACCTGTTCACACAGAGACAATTTTAGCTGTGTCCACAAAGGGTTTTTGTCAGTTACAGTCGTGACAGTTGCAACAACTGTAACTTGCAATAATGTCTGCTTCCATTATTGCACAATGGAAGCAGACAAAGAAGCATACTGACCTGCACTGACATACATTGTACTGCTCAGTGGGAACAAGGAAATAAGGCATACGCATGTATCTAAGTCAACACAATAATGACTTGATGAAAAGAAATGTGAAACCGTGGAGCAGGGTTTCCCCCAGAAAACCTGCTAAGCCCAGTGGGCACTATGTTAGTCCATAGTGCCCCTACTCTACCTGTTCTTATTCTATAGATAATCCACTGGGCCCAGTTAATTTTAAATTCAATGATCACATTCTAAGGTAGTAGACATTTTTCTGTCAGTGCACTTACTTTCTGTGAAACAATCATCAGGAGTGTCTTCTACCTCTTTTATTATTGAGATTACAGGAAGTCTCTCGATGTCGCTGCAGTCCAAAGACTTATCACCCTAAGCAAAAATAGACCTTAGCATGAACAACATACAGTATTTATTAAGAGGTTCTTCCTTAATGCATTTAAAAGGCTCCGCAGGCATTTATTCTCTTTGAATATAAAGGGAAACCACTGCAGCACAATCAAGTCTGTAACAGAACCAAAAACCTCAAATTTTACTTGTGCAAGCTGTTCATCTTGGTCATCCTCCTCATTATCTCCATCATCTTTATTTTTAGATATCTCAGAGTCAGACTTGGCTTCAGAGCAGATTTCGGTTACTTTGGGGTCTTGGACTTTTACCACCGATTGCTCTGAAGTCACAATTGTCAGAGGTAAAACTTCCTTTGATTTGTCGTCTTCTTCACAGGTTACATCTAAAAACATAAAATACAAAGAAAAAATAACTATTAAGACCAAAAGATAAACCTTAAACTAATGTTTATGCTTTAAAAAGTATCTGTTCCCACCATTTACATCTGAGTTTGTTTTCTTTCCCACCAAAGTCCAGAACCAAGCCTTGGTCCTTGCAGTAACCCTGCTGATCCGGTTTATCACAATCTGGAGATTGTTTTCTCCTTCATCTTCTGTAACTGCAAGATTATCCTCACTGAATGAGCTTAGCAGCAAGGCTAGGAACAGATTCAAAACCTGAAAAAAATGTCAGAAACATATTCATATCTTGAAAGTGTCTAACAATTGACCAAACTCAGATTAGAAGGAGACTTAGACCTACCACTAGTTTTCCAATCACCAGTACCATCATGTAGATAATCAGACACATAGGCTTCCCAGCAACTTCCATACAGTCCCACATTGTCTCAATCCACTCGCCACACAGAATCCTGAAGATGACGAGGAAGGCATGAAAAAAGTCGTTCATGTGCCAGCGAGGAAGCTCACAGTCCATGGCAATGCGACAGACATTGTCTTTGTAGCTCTTTTCAAACAACTGCATCCCAAATACAGTGAAGATGAAGACAATGATGGCGAGAACCAGCGTCAAGTTCCCCAGGGCTCTCAAAGAGCTACGGATAATCTTTATCAACACGTTGAAAGCCGGCCACGCCTTGGCTAGCTTAAACACTCTTATCTGGACATGGCATAAGGAGGCAAACAGAGACATTAGGACAGATTAATACAGAAGCAAGGTCACTGTTTAATCATGCTGAGAAAATGATGAACGGACCAATCTGAGGGGCTGCCACACAGGTTCAACAGCCAGTCCTAGATCCACCAGACTCATGGTGACGATGATGCTATCAAAGATATTCCAGCCTTCCTGTAACCAAGACAACAAGAGACTGTAACCACAGGAGTTTCCGCACATCATCACAACTATGCCATTAGTTTTGAAATGTAATCCTGACCTGAAAGTAATGATATGGATCCATCGCCAGAATTTTGAGAACCATCTCAGCTGTTAAGATCCCTGTAAGCACCTGGGGGTCAAATATCACACGTTAGATAATTTCTCTACCTCTTAAACACTAACATTACAAGCTTGTTAGCCTAATGTGTTACCTAATTTCTTTCTTAATCCTAATGCCAGAACCTGCTACCCTGTTACCCTGACCTATCAACCCCACATGTCAGCTCTATCTCCTGCCTAAACTTGCTACCCAAACCTGCGACTCAAACTTGCCATCACAACCTGTTACCTAAACCCACCATTCAAGTCTGTTATCAGGACCCAGGAGCCCATCACTTTCCTTTCACCTTAACATCCCACCTTAACCCAACAGAATAACCCGTTGCCTGAGTTTATATGTGCTGGTGAAGGTGTCTGAACCTACTATGTTAGTGTTTGGTTCTAAGTCACACACAAAACTAAATAACTTCATTAAATATTGCACCGAAACAAAACATCAGTGTTTGTTTGGACTTGGCCTCACTACATGCACTTTCTCCTCTCTGTTACTGACCAGGTTTCCAATGCTGATAAGCACCGCAAGCTCCTCAGTCATCGGATAGTGCTCAGTGGCCATCAAGATAGTGTAGAGGACAATGCACATGGTGATGGCAACGTCCACAAATGGATCCATGACAATAGTATGCAGAAGCTTTTTCAACCATCTCCAACAGCCACAACAATCCCACTTCAGGAAGGTGTCAGCAAAGACATACCAGCGTGAAGAACGTGGCTTCTGGTTGTCCTCTAGGTCTGAAACACAAAGCTGCTGAGTAAGTTAACATTTACATCCCATGCTCAGAATAATTAAGCACCAGCTACAGCTTTTTTTTTCTTAATCTGCTTATTGTTGCTCTTCAGTTTATTTAATCTTTGGGATTGTTCCAGAAAATTTAAGATAAATCTAACGGAATGGCTTAGTTTTAGAGTACTTGTAATTGAGATGAAGCCAGTTGACAAATGATTAATTTCACAGACCAAGCTTAAGTAGGGTGGGCTTCTTTCCTTTTAACATGAAGAAACCTCCTACTGAACCAGAACAAGGTTCACAGGAAGATGAATCTCAGTGATGTCATGAAAACTTATATCAGGGAAAAATCACAAACCATCTTCCTTTTTCAGTTATTGCTTGGGAGGGCAGCATTGGAGAGAAGGCACACTACTTTAAACCCTTCCAGCAGAGGAAATGCCCACTACATGTCCCAGGAGCTTTGGGTCCTTTATTAAGTATTTTGTTGAACGGCCGTAAACCTTGAGCCTAATTTTACTCAGAAGTCTGCAGAAGAAACCGTATAAATGCAGGTTGTGTAGATTTTTAATTTATTTAATTATCACTATAATTATAATTGTATATTTGAGAAAAGTTTTTTGTATTTATTCCATAATTGTGCCTTCACCTATTACTTTAAAATCTATGACTCAGTCAACAATAACCGAGACTGAACTATTTGGCAATTTTTTTTTCTGATGTTGAGGTCTTGCCCTGTCTCAGTAGTTTAAATATAAATTACTAATTTATAATTATTGCCCTAAGCAATTATTATTATGATTTATATCCAAAACTAGACACCTATTGCTGCACAACACCAAAATGGTCAGTGTGTCTGTGTACCATCCCTGGTAGAATCTTCCTCATGTGATGCAGAGCCGTTTTTCTCCAAAGGCGCCGCCCTTTTGACCGTCTGATGTAAAGAAAACAAACAAACATTCAGCTTTGTACTGAAACGTGATGGAAGCTTTCTCTCCATCACATTGTACCTTCTCTTCTCTCTTCTTTAACTCCTTACGGATGCGGGCATATTCCTTTTCTCTCTGTTTGGCCTTGGTGATGTTTGCCCTGTTATGCTCAGCGTACGCCATGACAACCATCGCCAGGATGAGATTAATGAGGTAGAAGGAACCAAGGAAGATGACGACCACGAAGAAGATGGTGTAGATTTTACCTGCCGCTCGCAGCATCTATGCAGATAAACAGAGGTGAGATGATGCTGGGACCAGCCTCAGCATTAGGGAGCTGTAAGGTACTGACCAGGTGGAAG
>CAEGAG010049528.1:0-41558 GCA_903067065.1 Brachyrhaphis terrabensis
AGCTGGAGATAGGCACCAGCAACTCCCGACCCCATTAGGGACAAGGGTGAACAGAAAATGGATGGATGGATGGATGTGAAAGAGGATGAATTTACCTGTGTTTTGATGTATAAATTATTACAGTTTTATTAGAACATATTAGAACAGTGGGAAGAACATATATGTAAAAAAAAATATGGCCTTGCTTTTGAGCAGAGTGGACAATGTCCTTCAGTTTCAGGCTGGAAAAAGCAGCATCTGATCAAAATTTCATGAAACCTTATTTCATAGCAACACATGAAATATGTGTTGCTGTAATTTTGTAAAATCAGTAAAACACAATAAAAACTGAAATATGTGGTAATAACTGCTTTCATCTATTTAAACTTTATTAGTGCATATTGGTGAACGTAAGAGGAATATAAATACATTTCAAAGAGCACAATCTTATAGTGATTTAAAGGTTTACATGAGTTATTTATATGGAAGCTTTGTTTAAAAAAAGTGGAATATTTTTAAAACCTATTAAAGTTATATAAAGTAGAGACTACAGCTATTATATTCTCAAGGTTATATAAAGTAGAGACTACAGCTATTATATTCTCAACATAGTTGAATGTTTTAATATTTGAATAGTTGAAATTACCCAAAGATTGTCAAAGTAAAGCCCTGAGAAAAACATGTTTGCTTTTTCTCTACACTGAAATATTTTAGATCAACAAACATTTCAATATCAGACATAGATAATCTGAGTGAATACCAATGCAGTTTTCAAATCACAGTTTCATTTATTGATGGAAAAACAAACTCTTAAAACTAACTTGGCATATGTGAATAAGTAAATCATAAAACAACAGAGTTTAAATATTTTTTTTGAAACCTGCAGATCTGGAGACTCAAGAAATCACTTAATTGTCTGATAGCATGAAATAGGCACAAATGTCTCAAAAAACATCGAACAAATTTCAAGAACAGATGACAAAGTCATTGACATCTTTTGGCCTGTTAACTGTTACAAAGCCTCTTTGAAGGCTTTTGAAATTCAGTGAAGCGCAGTGAGATCCAATATTCACAAATAGAGAAAGCATGGAAGAGTGGGAGACCATTTAAATTGCTCTTAGAGAACTTGCCCGAGTTAAGGCCAGTGTTCATGAAAAATGGCCTTTTATGTGTCTTCCAGGCACATAGTGCAATTTTAAAACACAATCAAGTAACTATGTTATCACTTGTTATAAAAAAGACTGTATATATCAGACAGTGAAGAGCTAAGCAGACTTGCAGTTCTTCTAGGTGTTTGCTAATTGTTGATGCCGCTAGTCTGGAGGAACCTGAAGGCACAGGCAAGGGGTGCTCTGTGAGGTGGAAGCTCGACTTGAGACTGCAGTTCCTTACAGAAGCTAACATTTAGGCACCCTTGAATCACTGCCATGGAAAATTAAACAATTACTCAAGCACGCATAAGAAAACAAAATAATACTCCAGATGTGTTTTTAGTGAGGGAATAATGATATAACATGACACAAAGCTATAAAAAGTCAATTTTACATAATACTCCCACCATTAAATTTAATTGAGATGTTGTGGTATGACTTTATACTGATCATTTGTTCTGTGGGGGAATTAAAACAGTTCTACAAAGAAGAGTGGGCAAAACAGATGCTTGATGGCAGCTGTTGCCACCAAGGTTAGCAAAACCGTTTGTCAGGGTTAGTTGTAAATGACTTTTTCAAAATGGACCGGGTTCCTTTGGAGAGCTTTCCCGCTTAGTAAATGAAATCATAATTTAAAAAATATGTCTTATATGTGCCTTTATCTAATCACACCATTTGGTTGATTAGCTAAAGCAATTAATTTTGTCAAGAAAATAAATCTTTAAAGGGGCAAATACTTTATCAGAGCACTGTAGTTGAGAACAGAGGAAAGTCACAGCTGCAGAAGAATCTCTATAGTGTGGGATTTTTACAGCATTCTCACAGTAAATTAGAAAGCGTCTCCAATAAATTGGTTACGCTTTTTGGCAGTGCTTTTGAGGCCACCCTGAAGAAAATGTCCCACCTCATCTGTTCAAAGAAAATCTCAAGAAGCAAGACAACCGAGATGAAGGGCAGAACTTCTGATCTGAATGAGCCTCATTGTTATTTCTCCTTTGACTCAGCAACACATTCACTGTATCACTTCATGTTCTTTCCACTGTGTATAATCTCTCTATGTGTCATCTGCTAATTACTACAACACCAATTTTGCATATCAGTCCACCTCTGGGCTCAGCCTTTGTAATTATTACTGGCATGAGGTCCATTATGAGACTCAGAGACAAGGCACCATCATTGTTTTCTTAGAAACTCCACAGATAGTCGGCAACACTCTGCACTGCATACAAAGTACCGTCTTGTGAAAAATCGCAGTATTTCCCATGGCCTCCTCCAACATGTCTCATTAAGGCTTCCCAGAAACATCGCAGCGAGTCGATAGCACTTGATTTCATTGCATCCCATCAATATGCATGTTTTTTATCTTCCTTTTTCCTGCCGTCCGTGAGTTGTAGCTTTGGGTGGAGTCCAGATATGGATCTGCTGAGGTGTAAAGGAGAATGAGGCTCCACTCAGAAAGAGAGATGAGTGTGCTCTCTGTGTATCCCTGTATGTTACAAGCAGTACTGGCAATATTTATCTGTTTTTTTTAGCCTCTAGGATGTCACCCGGACTACGTCAGGCGGTATCTGATCTGACAGTCCACCTCCAAAACACTTCCATCTTCACGGCTGAGACAGTCGACTCAGAGTAGAGAAGGCACAGGTTTTTTCCTCCAACATCCCACTAAGAAAGGGCCTTGAATGTCTGACAGAGGAAGCCACTGAAAGATGATTGCATTCTGATTTAATATGACACCACTGAATGAAATAAGCTTGTATAATAGCTCCCCTCTATTTTCCATGAGGTAAGCCTTACAGTTTGAATTCTGCTGTGATAATGGGTAGCTTCGATTTTCATTTTCTATCTGTCAGAATATTAAAATTGTAAAATGCAGACTTTAAGAGTTTTCCTGTCAAGGTGACAGAGGAACAAATACATTTTAAATGGTTTTCTTTTTAAAGGCAGGCAAACTTGAAATAAATGCCTGCTTTAAGATCAGTAATGTACAAAGTTAAAGGAAATTACGCAATTCAATAACTGGGCATTTGACATGTCCTTTTGTGATCCAATTCTGCAGAAAATTCGAGTAGTAACATTTTTTATGCAAATATAGCTGTAGTATATGAGTCATTTGATTTAACCTGAAAAAATACTATGCATTGCATAAGTTTTTAAATCCACATATAACCACAAACTGTAATATGGTTTTAAGTGATAAACAAACACAAAGGAGTGCATTAAAGGAAAATGATACAAGGCTTAACCTGTATTTTTTTGTTGCTGTTGTTGTTGTTTTTGGTTTCTTTTACAAACTGCATCAAACCTCTCATATATACTATTTGCAGAATTACTTTTTGTTGAAATTGTAGCTTTTTAATAATACATCCCTACTTACTTTGCACACATATAGACTAAACATTTTTGCCCCCACACATGACTCATGTCAAGCTGTGTTTGGGATTAATAGGTGTGCTATCTGTAGATTTTTCCAACAGAGCTGTGTATCTCTGCAGCTCCTCCAGAGTGAGCCTAGGCCTCTTGGCTGCTTTGCTAAATGATGCTTAGGTTTCCAGTTGTTCTATTCTCATACCATCTTCAGTTGATGGATTGAATAGGGTTCAGAATGATTGTGATATTGTTTTCTAATCTGTCTCTGCTTTAAACTTCTCTACATCTTCATCTCTCACCTTCAGCAGTATTCTTTGCTCATGTTGTTGCTCTTTGTCCTCTAATGTTCTCTAGCAAACACCAAAGGCCCGAGATTAAATAGCAAACAGACATCAGCTCTACTAAATAGGTATCTCCTCAGGGCATTTAGATGCACTGGGTTTTGATTAGGGGCATCAGAGTAAAAAGGATTGAAGAGAAATATACAAATGCATCCCAGACAGTATTTCCTTCATAAAATAACCCTCTCAGGCTCAAATTAAGTTGTAGTTGCAGGAAAAATCTGATATTTGGAGAAAATGATCATATGGGGTAGAAATATACAATTCAGACTTTTTTTGAGAGAGACATTTAAACAGCATTTCAACAGCATTTAGCTGTTGCAAATCTGCAACATCTGCCTGGAGAGGGTTAAAGCGTCCTGAGTTGTGGTGTTTTTACATTTTCATTGATTAAATATTCCTTTTAAGCTTAATATGCTATTTGTGATGATGATAAATTGAATTTTTGATGTAAAATTACCATCATTTCTGTATTGTCATACCCACTCATAAATATGCATTTTTTCATTGAATGGGATCGTTAACAAAAAAACAAACACATTTCCTCTATCTTGTATGCCACACTAAGAAGACCATCCAAGCTTTTCTTGGCAACCTGGTTCAATATTAAACTCAAATTGTCCTCCCTTTTGCATAATTACACACTCCACTAATGTTTTAGATTTAGTTCACAGTTTCCTGTGTAAGATACTTTCATGAATGGTCTTGTAAAATCTAATGTCCTGAATGTTTCCGTTTTCTTATTTCTGCAGACCGGGCTGTTTAAGTTGTCTGAGGAGGAGTTTTTCATTCAGCCTCTGGAGAAGTCCAGCGCTGAGACCTCAGCACCTCAGGCACACGCCATCTACAAACGCCACGCGTCTCCTCCTGTCCACCGTCCAGTCATCCAGCCCATCTCAGGGAAACCGGGTCTCAATGGCACCTGTGGAAACCAAAGTAAATCATGACTCATCCCTTACCACACGCATGCATTTTTATTTGACATTATTCAGATATCACCCAAGTGAATTTGCAGTGGGAAATTAGACTTTAACGTTGTCTGATTGTTTCAGGAACAGCCTAAAGATGTAGGCAACATTATGCAGAAAGAGGTTTACTCACAGATTAATCCGCTGACGCTGATCTGTGAATCAAAAGGATGCCTACTTTATCCTCTCTCTTTCTGCAGCTCATCACTGGGTAATAATTGGCTCCAGTCTGAGGAATAATATATATACATACGCTCATAAATCAGCTGTTTAAAATTCTCAGCTGGCGGAACTTGACTTTGAAGGACGGTTTAAGAACCGTCCTTCAAAGATTAAACAGATATTTTTTTAAATTACTTTTTAGCCAGTACATTCAGGGAGCCTTTTTTGTCAGTCATTTCTAAAGCTGAATTGGTTCATAAACATTTTACGAGTTTGCTTTAAGACGTTGAAAATTTCCATCCTTCCTTTAAGTTCTTTTTTTTTGACCATCTCGAGGTTTCAATTTCAGCTGCATAAATGATTTCTTTAAAAATATGCATCACACAAACTAGACTTTTTAGATATATAACCGAATGTGATCATTATTAATATTTCTCCAGGCTTTTACAACACTCCGTCTGATTTTGGCAGCTTTCTTTCTGTCCTCTGTCTGACCTCAGCACAATATTAAGCAACTTAAGCTTACAAAAGTTTGGGTAGAGGACAAGTGCTGCATAAAATAAGCTTCTGGAATTAAAAAAAAGAACTGCCTACAGCAAAAAAATGAGAAAAATCCAGCAACGCAGGACCTCAGAGATTTATCATCATTCACTTGTTGTTGCTATACACAAAGTTTTCAGCTACTAGCTCTTTAGGATTTCCCTTTTTTGATCTAAAATACCTTTTTCTGGCTGAAACATTTGGTTTCACATATATTCAACCAATCATACAGAACCAAACTATCTTTTTTTTTTTTTTTAACGGTAAATAGGTTTTATTGGCTCTAGTGGCTTTTATTTGAGAGTGGTCAGACAGGAAAGAGTGTAAAGAGAGAGGGGGAAAACATGTGGCAAAAGTCATCAGGCCCGCACTCGAACCTGTGACCACCGGGCCAAGGACCAAGGCCTCCATACATGGGTTGTGGCCCCTGCGCCACTGCAGAACCTCTTTGACACTCTTTGTGAATTTTTCTATTATGAGAATTATTTCACTAGTTTTACAGAGAATCTCTGGACCATCCTAGATGACCTCCCCAAAATGGATAAATGATTTTGAGTTTAGGAGACGGAGAATCCCACTCTTGAACCTTCCTCTTTTTCCTGGTGTAACTACTAAAAGGTCCAGTTGGCCTTCTGTTTTGGACCATTGCCATGCTGAACGTTTAAATGCATCATATGCACAGAGTCTGGTCACAAGTGTGAAAGGTTTTCTCCAGATGCTTTCCATCAGATTTAGAAAAAGATCTCTTTTTGGTTCAGACCTCTAAACCATCAGTGGATCTCCCTCAGTGTTTCACAGTAGGAATTGTGTACTTTTCGAGGTGCGTTTTGTTGAACTCTCCAAACGTAGCGTGACCATAATCTAAACATTTGACTCATCAAGGTTAGCAATTTTTTTTGTTTTTTTTTCTGTGGTTAATGGCATGCTATAAGCAGGCAGCTCTCTGGCACTGGCATAGTAATAATAGCTCTTTTTTCTTCAAGTGTCGGGTAGTTTTAATTCTTGAAATTGCCATTTCTTTCTTATCCCAGTGATTTGTGTGTGCCTCTTTTTATCCTGAGCTTTCCTAGAAATTGTAGCTGCAGTTCTTCTTGGTACACACGACTGTGACTTTGTTTCAAAATGGTCTATGCTCTCCTCTAAGTTTGAAGCATTCGCAAATCCTTAGGTTTTTCTTTTTCTTTTTTACATATTTTTACTCTTTTCAACCCTGTTTTCACGCAGATCATTTGGTTATACTTTTACATATCTCGTCGCTCAGAATCAAGCATGTTATAAGTGTGCAGGTGTCTGCCAGGAGCCGTGAAGTCGTGAAACGGATCATGTGGATGGCCTTTAGAAGCTGTTTATCCATGTGGCTCAACATGTGTGCAAATGATCAAGTCAGGGTCATTTGGATAGTTTCTGTAATATTTCTACCTTATTGAAGCAAAACATTTTAAACTTTTACATATATTACTTAATGTACTTCACATATAAAGAAGATGTAGAAGGTCCGTACTGTTTTTACAGATCCTTTATAAGTCTAGTATGGGATTACTGTAAGGCTCATCGTTTCCTTCCTCTTGTGTTTGGATTTAAAACAGCAGTCCATCTGCACTCTGGCTCACGAACAACAACAACAAAAAAAATAGTTCAAGATTGATGCTTCCACCTCCAGGATTTGTAAAACCCCTGAGGAAATCTAATTTAAGTCCCTTTTTTGACTTTCATTACGCGTAAGCCATCAGACCTATATCGGCTTGACTAATCCACCGAAAAGGGATAACTTTATTAGCTGCTGTCTTGCTATAAATGTTATTTGCCAAATTTATTCTAAATCTGTCTTTAAGCTTAAGATTTATTTCCACTGTATCACTTTTTCAGAGAGCCCGTACTGTTCTCATTGATCCCTGAAGCAGCGCTCGCAGCTGCTTGTCTATTTTAATGACTTTATTCCAAATCTGCAGTTCGATGTGCTGCTGGTGTTCTTGGTCATAACTATTCTTTATTCATATGAATCTAACAAGCAGTTCCAAGACTATTTGTATGCATTGTGTGAAGCATTTTTGCTAATAATGTACTGAAAGTGCCCTTTACAGAGTAAACAGATTAATTACTTTTGTAGGGTAAAAAGGGCGAGATGTTTATAAATACCTTAAATATGTAAATTATTCCATTTGAGTTGAACTTCCATCAACACAAAAAGACATAAATAAATTAATCCTGCACTAAGATGTTGGGTATTTTGATCTGTTTTACTGGTAATTCAGTTTGGAGGCTCAGTCTTAAAATCACCTGATTTCTCATAGGAAAAAAAGAATGGTTAAAAGAAAAACATTATTTATTTCAATTATAAAAAATAAAAAAATACATGATCATATTTTACAATGAAATATTTTTATTGTTGAAGTAAAAAAATATAGATTTTCTTGTTCGATAAATTATTTGTAAAAATACAATCATTTGAATTTTGTCTGACATACACTACACTGTTGCTGATTAGCAAACAAAAACAAAGCTGTTCCTAGAGAAATTAAGTACACCCTTTCTGCTCTAATAGGCTTAATTGTAAAGTGTCTTTGAGTGTCCAGAAAAGCGCTATACAAGTCTAATTTCATAAAAGTCAAAGTACCCGTTAGGTATTTTCAATCAAAAACACCTAATTAGTTGAAGCTGGTAGAGAAATAAGAGTTCGGTTGGCTTGTTACTCTGGTTCACACAAGTGTGTGTTTACACAACACCAAGTAGAAATGACGTTTCGCAATCACTTTAGATTCCTTGATTACTTGAGATTAGTTCTCAAGCAGAAAACACTCAAGACAATTGCCAACCTTCTCTGTAAGTTCAGTACAGGCTGAGCCTAATTGGAACTCAAGAGCTGAGTTTTAAAGTTTGTATTTCTCAGTCGACATTTTTGACGGTGTTCAAGACGGCAATTACAAAAAAGTCTAAGTACGTCTGACTTTGTTTGGATGGGTTATCTAACAAGTAAGGCTGTAGATACCAACATAGACGGGTTAGCCACAACGCATGGCACAATATTTGATGAAAACCAAATGCAGCACGCCAACACCTCTTCCCAACCACTGAGCATGGTGATGGAGAGCCGATGAATATTTTGTTGATCCCAAAGGGAAATTAAATGTTGTAACATATGCCAGGTAAGTTTTTTTTTTTTTTTTTTTAAGAGTTGTTGTGGATTCCGATGATTGTAGGGAAAAAATCTCCTGTAGCAACTCTGAAAGAAATCTCTGACTGAAAACACTCCATACACACGGGAAACTAATAAAGTTACATACACAACACTAAAAGCAGGTTGTGAAACCTATTCAACCTTTGGGTGTATAATTTTTCGACATTCAGCGTGTCCACTTTGACTCGGGTTTATTAAATTCAACCTGGTAAAGGTGAGATCATTTTTTTCTCCCTCAAATGTTAGTAGTGAAAGGATGTCCACTTCCTTTATTTTGTCATAAATTGCATCAGTTGGTAGGGCACACTCTTCTGTCCCAAAACATAAAATAACCCAAACATCTAAGCGTATGTCAGATGATGTGTGAACACTCTGAAATCCTTGCATCTCCAGATACCCTCCAGAGTTTTGAGGACATCGAGAGGCAGCGGGAGCGGTGGGAGCGACGCCATCACAAGCGGAGGCGCAGAATTCATCAGCGCTCTGTAAGCAGAGAAAAGTGGGTGGAGACTTTAGTGGTGGCGGATCCCAAAATGGTGGACCATCACGGGAGCAAAGCTGTGGAGGACTATGTCCTCGCTGTCATGAACATTGTGAGTATTTTACATTTGAAAGTTAGCACATCTAGTGCTTTGGAAAATTAACAATTTGATTATGTGCATTAAACTACGTTGTCTCGATGCATCCATCAATGCACCACCCAAGGCCTTCAGTGTTATTTAGAAACTAAAACATCAGTAAAAATCATCTCATCCCTGCAAGTATTTTAGTCAGATTGAGCTCAGGGGAACTGAACAGTCAAATCAACACTTGAATTAATAATTGAGAGTTTTTTGCAGTGAAGCATGGAGTATTATTTTAACTAAACTACATCATCGGCTAATGTAGTAGCCATAATGTAGAGTTTATGCTTCAGTGTCTTTCTGTGTCATAATTGGTGCACATTAAAATGCCATTGTCAAGATGCCAGAATCCAAGCTTTGCCATCATCAGCAATCTGCTGTAATTTCCTCCCCTGATAAATGACACACACAGCCATTCAGCTTTATGCCTCATAGAGGTGTGATGTATATTTTACAGTGTTTTGACTGCTTCAGCGTGTGGCTGCAGGATGTTGCCACACCTGCCGTATTTAAGATGGTAAATACAGAGCAGGAATTAAATTCAAATGAATGTGAAATTGCGCTTTGCATTATTGAAACTAATTTAAAATTTAACAAGTTATGTCATTATTTATTTACATAGTTATTGAGAAGTTAAAGAGGAAGTATTCTGTAAGATCAACTTTTTTGAGCTTTATATTACATTCGAATATTATTCCCTTATCAGAAGCACATGTGGAGTGTTGCCTTGATTCTTTCAGTCTCCCGTGGCAACCATTCGGGGGCATTGGTGTGGCACAGGGTGAGCAGATTGTGGATGTGGACTTTGGTCAATACAGGCAGGAAAACGCTGTGAGGTGAAGGTGGGAAGGTGGAGGGCTTCCCAGGGTCTTATGGTGACCAAAATAAAAAGAGGCCTTAGACATGAATTCGACATTGATCAGTTTTGTTTGTGTCGGTGAGATGATCGATGTCAAGTTGCCACAGAGGAATTAGAAAAGCTACTCCGTGAGGGAAAGAAATGAGAAGCTGCAGAAATAGCTCTCAATCCCAAGAATTAAGGCAAACATGAAAGAACAAATCTTTAGTGAGTTCATAATAACCCACATTTGCACATAGCACAATAACAAAGGTGTCTTGCATCAAATAATGCAAAGATAACTAAGGAGAAAACTATGTGACTCCAGGGCATCCCCTTATTCTATTCAAAGAGTGATCAAAATACATGTATCCTGTGTTTGTTAGAGATACTGGCTTTGCTTTGGCCTTAATCTTGGCCAGCTACCATCGTGGTAAGAGACAGCTTGATATATTGGCCCATTTAATCTGACAAATTTAAGTTTAGAAGTTAAAAAGGACTGCTAAAGGCAATGAAGAAGATGAGTGGGAGTGTTGACATTCACAGCTGTTTCAGGCATTAAGGTTATAAATTCTCACATCACAGGCAGAGCTTAGTCTCCCTGAAATGCAGAAGACTGCACTGTCTGTCTTTTTACAGGTGTTTATGGTATATAGGTGGTTCTGGTTGTCAGATGCTACAGCCTACTGATAAATGACCGTGACAACAATAGCAGTTCTGCGTGCGAGAGTGTATTACTGATCACAGCCTTGTGATGCACTTACTCATTGAACCTGAGCTAAAGCACTAAAGAAAGGTGATTTATCCTTAACCTTCTTTCCAAGGATTGTCCATAAGACTACAATGTATTTTCCTTATGATATATTTTAAACAGAGAAACATAGCTTCTTTTTTTTTTCTACTTTTGTTTGCCGAGAAGTATTGGTGTGCATTCAACTACATATTCCAAAAGATTATTCTGTGGTAAAATATTTTACGTTAAGGAATATTTTACCAATATGACTACCAGTAATTAGTTTCTACTTTTATTTGAGTGGAAACTGCAAACTAAAAGGAGCGCTTAAAAAAAACACCCTGACATTTTTTGGCAAAAAGTTAGTTTTTTGGTGTCTGGAAAATGAGTCATTTCAAAAACCTCCCGATTAAGTCACAAACTATGCACTGTGCTGTTACTAGCAACCCCAATTACCTAGATGAGTGGCATTAAAAGGGATAAAGAAGTGGAGAAAGAGAAGAAGGCACACAGAAACCCACCACCATTTATGGGTCATGACAGATTGCCTCATTCACAGACCATTCTGTCATCAACCTATGATGAGCCACTCTTTCAGCTGCTGCTCATCAAGCACTGAATAGCTTTCAGATATCAAACCGTCATCGTAAAACCAAATGAGGCACGGAGCAGAGTTCGGGGGGGTCACAGGAAAGAAGTATCTTAAGGTTGAACACATAAATGTGTATAAAACTTTTTTTGATTTTTTTTTTTCTATTTTCAAGCATTGCTGCAACTGAAGAAGCTTCACTTGGCTGAAGTTCAGAGATCTGTTGCCTTGGTGCGCTGTCTTGCCTCTTTTTTTTTCTTCTTCTCCTTCTTTTTGCATAAAATCCCCCGACCATCTGGCCGCACAGCCCAGATGTAATTACTACATCAAACTCTTGAGGTGCAACAGCAACTATACCATATCATAAATCAAGTGATGCAGCGAGGTGATTGCGACGCGAGTCGAGGCGTGCAACGCTGGCAGGTTGAATTAACCCACTTTAAAAAGAACCAAACAGACACCATGACATAGTGTCTAAATCCTTCCTTCAGGTGACGTTGGAAAGAGGCTGTACTTTCTTCCTGTACTTCTGTTATGAAGCACAGTAAAGGAGATTGTTTCACACGGTCCTCAATTTGTTGACTCTTTAAAATTCTGATATGTCTTAATAAAAGTTACACTTTTTTCACGTTAATGCAAGAAATATGGTGTTTTAATAAATACTAGATCTAAATAGCCAGAGGTGCATACAATTACAAATGGTGGGTGCAATATAATTATCTCAAAGGACATGCTGGATGCAGTATTTGATGGGATATTATATTTGAGGAGTCAGACACTGCATTTTGATTACATAGCTCAATAGTTGGATTGGTCTTAATTCTCAGCTGAGGGATGATAGAGATTGTCATTGGAATTTTTTTTAATCCATTGTTTTTCAAATAAATGAAATTATGCAGCTCTGTTCTGTACTTTAAACTTGCGAAAGCAATTCAATATTTTAGTTGCCAGGCTTGGTGTACCTTCTTAGTCCAGCGGCCGCCTTCATCTCCCTAAATTCAGATCTTCACACATGGCCCGGTGTTGCAGCTCATGTGGAGGGAAGTTTTGTTGTCAGGACCCTGATCTAGTAGATACTACCAACACGTTTTGTTATCTGCCGTTTTGGAACACAAAGCAGAGATCACACCTCATTCTGAATTCCCATCAGCAAGCCTTAAGTGCTGCAGACTTTCCAGTTCACAGCTTGTAATTCCTCGGACCTCTCCTGCAGAGCTGCTGCGTACAACAGCCTAAAAAAACCCAACAACAAACAAACAAAACTCTGCTGCCTTGAAATGCTCTCCGGTAGAGTCATTCAGCTGCAGAGACAGCCACAGCGCTGGGTTCAAACAACAAAAATAGAGGTTTTAAAAGCCTGATTCCTCAGGTTAATCAACTTGTGCACACACACATATTTTGAATGACACTGGTGTGTGAGGGCAATTTGTTTTTAGCTTGGAGTAGAGGTTACATCAAAACAGGAAAACATTCAAAGTTTTGTATTTTATGTAGCAAGTCATTTATGTCTCCTGGGAATGTCCTTGAAACCATTAAATTGAAAATACTCCTTAGTTTTATCTTAAATATTTGACCTCTGCTACATATGGTAACTTCTAAGACTTCCTTCAAGACTTTGCAGTTTGACATTAATAGTCATTTAGAACATAATTAGCTTTTCATGATCTTGAAGAGGAATTGAAACAGTGGATCCCCGTTCTTTGACGCGTTCAGTGGAACTTGATTCCAAATTATTTTCAGAAAAATCCATTTTTGTAGATGTTTTCCACAGAGAATATCTTAAATAGTCAAAAGAAAATGCAGCTTAGAAAGCTGAAATGATTGTGCGCCATCCTATTATACACACATTTACAAAGTAGCCAATCCAAGAACTAAGTGTGGTTCTCTTAAGCACAATCTATATCAGGTTTCAATTAATATTTAATCTATTGTGAAGTTTCTATAATTTTTTTTACAACACCTAATGGATTGCTATAAACACTTCATGTTTTGAAAACTGCAGTGCTGTCATGTGAGTTGAGAGAACATCAGGAAGGAGAATTCATTGATGAAACGGAGACGGTTTAACTGACTTAGCAGACAATTTTACACAGAGGAAGCAGGCATTATTCTCTACTTCCTCTCCTGGTTCTTGTTTGAGGTCTTTTAAAGCTTTGAACATTAAAGCGCCACACAATCCTGTTTTGCAATAACAATATAGCAGAGCCTCAAGGGAAGCAAGTTCTTTCTGGTATCTAGACAATAATGTCATCATCTTCCTCCGACACAGTTTGCTCCATTGTCTCATCACTGATGTTTGTCTTTCAGTGAACCAGCAGCGCATCCATATTCTGGAGCCGTGCTGTCCTGTGTGCTCACAGCGGCCTGACCAAATGAGTTTTTCCCCAACTTCCTTCATATTGTGACTTGATGGTTAATTATTTTAGTCCCTCCAGGATGTTTAGGATCAATATGTTTAATTAAAAGTAGAAGCTGAGGTAAATGACTCTAAAAATTCTTGGGACACGACGTGGACTTCAAGACCAAAGTGCGAATGGTTTCTCAGCCCAATAAAAACATGCCCACTGGGTTAAGCGGTACAAACGGCTGTGGGACAAAAATAACTTCAACCAGTTCAAAATAACCTCCGTTCTGTTATAAAACTCAATGTATAAACAATAGAAACAATGACGGGGGACATGGATTAAAAATAGCCTAAATGTACATCCATTGTTACCGACTCCAGTGGGATATCTGTGATGCTTGGAGCCGCATTTTGATTAACTTCTTCATTTATGTCAGGACTGTTTCAAGCTGCAGATTCAACAACTTAATGTACACTTCCTGAATAACTGACCACACTCCTCTTTTATATTAAAATGCCGGTACAGGTTGCACCAAATCAACGTCTCTCTTTTGCACCTGGGAGTGAATCTGTTGCAGTTTCTAGCAGGCAAAAATGAAATTCAACGTTGCTTTTTAAACCCTTAGTTCCACCCTTAAAGTATAAAGCCAATTTCTTCAACTGAAATGGGCTTCTTGCATTTGTTGTGCTGAACATGAAGAAAAACATAGGACGCTACTTGTTTATGATCTTCAGCAATGTTGGGGGACTTTAAAACATATGTTTTATTACTTTTTATTCTCTGTATTTATTTGATATTGGACAAACTATTCTGCAGCGTTGATTATGGAGTGTGGACAAAAATGTCACGGTCATGACAAATCATCAGGTCTAGCATACCCTCAACTGAAATTGCAGCTCTTTGTACTGTGGTGTCTCTGAAATTGAGCTATTTGGATGAAATGTATCTAAAAACACTTGAAGACAAATTTATAGCGTTATATAGTCTCAAGGGCAGATAGATGTCTTCTACAAAGGTGAGTCTGAATACAGACTTTGTTACAGTCCGTATACATAAATGTTGAGAATTTTCTCTTGGGTTTTGTGAATGATTTTATAGATTTTTTTTTTTTATCAATATGTGGCAGGTAAGTTGCTTTGAAGGCGAAACAAGTTTCCTGTCAGCAGCTAGACTGCCTGCAGTGGAGTTTTACCTTCAGGGGATGTAAATGCTCCTGACCAAGTCGTTTTTTGTCATTAAAGACAGAGCACATAACACCAGTTTTAAAGTCCCTACACTGGCTTCCTGTGGCTCAAAGAATAGACTTTAAAATACTGTTGTTAGTTTATAAATCACTGAACGGCTTTGCACCACAATGCATTCAAGATCTGCTGCTGTATCAACCTTCCAGACCCTCAGGTTCTGGTTCTGGTTCTGCTCTGCATCCCCAGAACCAGAACCAAACAAGGAGAAGCAGCATTCAGCATCTAGGCACCACAAATACAGTTTTCTGGAACAAACTTCCAGAAAACTGTAAAACAGCTGGAAGACTGACTTCCTTTAAATCTAGACTAAAAACCCGCCTGATTAGAGTTTATTTGAAATGTAATCAATTACGAATTTAATGATAAAACTTGACTTAATGTAACATTTTGATTGTTGATTCTATGTTGCATGACTTTGTGTTTTTGTGTTTGTTATGTTGTAAAGCATTTTGAAATGTGCTATACAAATAAAATTTGATTGATTGATTGATTAAAATCGGTCATTTTAAAAAGTTTTAGGTCAATTATATTTCAGGAGAGACATAGGTCTCTCAGCTCCTCACAATTTTATATTATAAGTAGTTTTAATTGGGAGGGAATAAAGCACAACGCAGTCCTGCACATTTGTGGTGTTCGTTTGGAAAGGTTTGCACAGGCTTTAGGCGAATGATTCCTCTTTAGATAGAACATGATCCCTCCTTGTCTTTTATAAAAATTGTCAGTCCAGCCCCGGTTTGTAATTCTGCAGATGTTGTCCCAGTTCTCCATGTGACACCACAGACAAAATGTATCTAAACATTCCTGCATACCCAAGAGAGTTTCTGGGCTTTCATTTATGTTTTTTGTGTAAATTGACTTAGATTGGGCCAAAAAAAATAAATAAAAATTAAGTTTTCACATCTCCATGGCACATTTAGCTTGTTTTTGTGAAAGAAAATCTAAGCAAATATAGCTTAGCATGTCGACTTTTTCCATGACTAAACTTAAAAAGCTTCTTACTTTTATTACAGTAGGGAAAGTACATTTACCCCAAACCTGCCATCTAATGTAATTCATTCTGCAGTAACGCATGTAATATTAAAAACAAGAGTCCTTAAGAATGTGGTGGTTTTGGGAAGAGGGTTCAGCAGCTTTCCTGCTGCCATGTGAGCATTAGTTTTGTTGATGCTGAGGCTCACATTTTTATCGCACATCTCTAAGCATTTAATTCATCTCCTTTCTCCTCTGGATAACCTCAATTTACCTCCTGCAGCCTCTGAAAGAGCTTTCCTAACAACCGCAGCCTTCCTCAAATCGAGACATGTCACAGTCGACGCTGCAGGTTGAGCAGGTGTTGTACTGTTTTCGACAGCACTTTGTTCCTAATGCCTTAAAGTAGAAAATGGCAAACATCTGAGCACATCATCTCATGCTGAAATCAAGTATTCCTTTTAACATTCAAGATTTCATAGCTTTCATCTCGTCGTGCTCCAGCCTCAGAGCTGGAGGTAACAGAGATGAACTGACTGAAAGGTTAATTATGTAACAAGTTACGCTGATGTGATCCGACAGCGAAAGGTATGAGGACTTGGTGTATTAATATTTAGAGGAAAAAAACACAAATCAATGTGCATCATGCCAAACCTCTCCTTTTAATTTCCCAAAGAAATGGATTCCTCTGAGTAATTCAGATTATTTCATTAAATATATGTCAGATAAAAAAAGAGAATGAGATTAGCATATGTATAGAGCGAACTGGATGCTGTAGGAAGGCAGTACGTTTCTTTGGTGTTATCCACTGACCGGCTTTGTCAGTTGCAGCGTTTAGTTTCTGTGTCCAGATCCTGGCCTGGTGTCTCTCTGAATGGAGTTTGCATAATATCCCTATGCTTGTGTGGGTTTTCTGCAGGTAATCAGTCTTGCTCCTACTAGCAAATAAAAACTTGAGATTACATAATTAGTCACTTTAAATTGAGTGTATATGTGTGCATGTCTTTGTTTTTCATCCTGTGATGGACTGGTGACTTGTGCAGGGTTTACGCTGCCTCTTTATGTTAACTTTGAAAGTTAAATACCAAATAATTGAGACATTATTCTGTTCTATTTCTAAAAAATGCTCGTCTTTTATCCACTGTGCCATGATGGGGTATGAAACTGATTAATTTTAAACAATTTGGGATAAGGCTTGTTTTTGGATTGCTTGATTTCTTGTTTTCAAAAACCTGTCTGAAATAAATAAATAAATCAAATTAAGGCTGTAAAACAAGATATAGAAAAAGTGACGTGCTGTCAGAACTTAATGGTTGCACCGTATGCAGCAAAACAGGTTGCACTTTATATGCAGTAAACATTTTATACATGCAGTGTTTGACTTGTCCTGCTGATCAGCAGGAAGCCTAGCAGCATGAGGCTTACTTTGTCTTTTATTTCTCTCTGTAGATCTTCTCCTCCTTTCTGTCTCCCCACTTCTCTCTCTCTCTGACATGCCAAAGACGTGTGTGTGTGTGTGTGTGTGTGTGTCCTTGGGGTTTAATTTGAGGAAGAATGCATGTGACCTTCTGTAGGATAAACCGAGTTTTGAAGGTTGGATATCACTGCAAGTGTCGTAGTAGAAAGAAATCATGTGGTTCTTTTTTTTTTGTCTTCTTTTTTAGGTGGCGGGTCTCTTCAGAGATGCGAGTATTGGGAATGCAATCAACGTTGTGGTTGTTCGTCTCATCCTTCTGGAGCAGGATGAGGTAAGCCCTGGTTGTGTGTTGATGACGTGACGGTAAGATTGCACAAGGTTAAACTTATTTCTACAAGGCAACACTGATTGCAGGGTGAAATAGTTAATTAAAAATAATCACTGCAGGTCACAGCCTGGATTTCAGAGCCTTCGAGTTAAATTCAGTTTATTTCTTTACCTCATTGCCTCGTTTGTTTAAAAATGCCAGCGTAGAAAACATAGGACTGCTCTATTTGACCGTTCCTTAAATTCCTAATATATTTTTAATGTTTAAGATTATTGAAACCATACATTTGTTTTTAATCTTTTTGCATAGACATGAATATGCAGTTTTGTGAAAAAGTATTTCCCTCCTCACAGGTGTAGTTGTTTTTTTTTTTTTTCACACCTACATCTGATCATCAGACATCATCATAAGACAGTTTTGAAAATGTAATGACATTATTAAAGCTGCAGAAGGTTTCCACATTTTTGATAAAACTGTCACTACTTCCTGACAATGTGAGACAGATAATCTGTGGAAAAAAAGACTATATATATATATATATATATATATATATATTATTTTTTTAAATGAAAGTTACCTTCTGCAGCTTTAAGAGACAAGTTACCAAAATTCACCTGACGCTGTGTGAAAATGTAATCTTCCTCGATCACATTTAAATCTAGACTTTAACTAGGCTTCTCCAAAGTTAATTTAGGTCATTTTTAGATCTTGAGTCATTCAGACATTGACTTTCAACATGTTTGTTCTCTTTGTAAAGTACTGTGGTAGTTTACACCTGATGTAACCAGACCCAAAAGTTTATTTTTTATCTCACAAAAAATCTTTCCTGGAGTCTCAGGAAAAAGAAAAAAGCCCAATTCAAATTTGCCAAGAAACATTTAGATGACTTTCGTCAGCAGTATTTTTTTTTCTGGGATGGATCCCTTTGTGGCTCAATAACTTTGATAGTATTGACATTAATCTTTACTGAAGCAAGTGAGTCCTGGAGAGCTTTAGATAATGATCTGGATTGGAGGCTTTAAGAAAGCGTCACAGCTTTTCCATGTTTTTTTTCAGTTGTTTTTTTTTTTAAAGCTTCCCACTTGTTTAGTTCACGTCTTGCTGTCAGACACATTTTCTCCAAATGATTTCTTCACTATACATGTCTGCACATAACCAGGCCACCATGAAACACTAAATACTCATGTCTAAATAAATCACAAAATATTTGGAAAAGGAAAATTGTTTTAGGTATTAAAATTTAAAAAGTTAAATACGCTGCTGTTTAGATTTACTGCAAACATGGTGATATATTTCAAATGTTTATTTCTAATAACTGTGATGATTCCGCCTCACAACCAATAAAACCCCAATTTCAGATTCGCAGAGAATTTGAATATTTTATGCCTTTATATATAATATAACCCACAAAAAGTTATGCTTTGTTTACTGTGCAGTCTAGACATTCAGTGCCTGCTTCAGGCTTTTGACTTACCGTATTTTGATTTATTTTGATATCATGAGGTGCACTTGTGGATTTCTTATTAAATTTTCACTTGATTAAACTACTTAACTAACTAAAGTATAAAGTAACGCATATCTTAACTTTTGTGGTGTGGTTTTGCCTCCAGCATGTCACTAATAAATATTTCTAATTGACTGCAGCTGCATATAAATGTCCTCATCTGAGAGATGCATTTATCTCATCTAATCCCATCTGATGCAGTCGATCCATCTTCCCTTCAACTTTCTTTTTTTTTTCTTTTACGGTGTTCTCATGGAAGTGTGAGATACTTAGGACCATTTTAATTAGAGCTATGTGTTTGAAGAGGAACATAAACCTGTTAGAGCTCCATTTTTTTTTTTTGTCAGTGTTTGATGCCATGAAAATGAAATAATTTAATGAAAAATGTATGCACAAGCATCTGCACGGACGTGTTAATTAGAGTGAGTCTGTGCCTCAGACGTTCGAGAGTTTATAGTGTCAATTAAAATGATGTGGATAAACATTTTTCCTTTGCAGATAAAGTTAATTGTATGCCGCTGCGTAATTTGACTGAATTAACCATGACTATCTCTTCTGGCTTTTCTGTGTGGAAAGCAAGTGCCTTCTGTTTGTAATCGTGTTTAAAATGATTCACAGTATGTTTAAGTTTAGTCATTTCATCTTTCTGTGCTGTTTGGAACATTTAACACATTAACATCAGTAAAAAAAAAAAAAAACTTTCCTCCTCTGTCCGTTGCCATGATGCTTAATTTTGAAAAAAGCTTCTGTTAAAGTATCAGATTAACCAAAGAACCGATGGTGTAGTTTAGTTGAACTTGAACCGCTTTAGGAATATTTACATGTTGTTCTCTTTTTTTTCCTCTGTTGTACTTCTGATGGACGCCTAAAAGGATGACCTAAAGATCACCCACCATGCCGACAACAGCTTGAACAGCTTCTGTAAATGGCAGAAGAAACTCAACATGAAAGGAGACGAACACCCGCTGCACCATGACGTAGCTGTTCTGCTCACCAGGTAATTCCCAGAGAACTCATTCTCTCTAAAATATATTGTAAGTCACAAGGCGAAACCATGTCTTGCATATTTTTTTTTTGCTGGCTTTACTTTAGTATGTCTGCAGTCATGAAAGCAGTGAGCTCTGCTTTACCTTCTGTTGGGCATCATACATAAAACAACATACAATATAAGGGGATACCTGAGGTCAGCCGCCGGGTGTGTTGTGCTAACTTTAGAGGAAAGACTTTGACCACAACTTCACCGTCGGCTTCAGTGTTGCTGCAGGTTGTAATAAGACTTTGCAGAGAAGTATATCTTTTGTAGCATCAACAGAAAATATGCCCATAACTGTACTTCTAGAAATGAACTAGCTTGCAAAAACATTAATTCCCTTGGAATTTTTTCCACATTTAGTCATATTAAAACCCCAAACTTCAATTTGTTTTTGGTGATTTTTAAAGTAGTTATTGATTTTGAAATGTAGTGATGAAAAGTATTTTTTAAATTCTTTTTATTTTCCTTACAACAAAAAAAAGGGGATGTGGATTTGTTTTCAGCCCTCCTTAGTCGATACTTTGTTAAAATATCTTTTCAGGCAAACGACATCAGATCTTTTGCGGCATGTCTCCACCGACTTTTCTAAAGAGAAAATCTTTGATCCATTTTTATTAACTAAACACATTGAACTTAGTCAGACTGGATGTCTTCAAACCTCATTTTCATACTTGCCACAGATCCTCATTTGGATTTAGGCTTTGACTTTTAGCCACTCCAATCCACTTAGTGAACTTTGATGTAAACTGTGGTTGACTGTTTATGGTTGTCGTCCTGCTTAAAGGACCCAGTCTTAAGTGTTTTGCAGCCTATAATGGGTTTTCTTTCAGTGCTTTTCTACATTGACCTCCATCCATCGTCCTATGACTTCTGGGTAGAGGAGCCAATAGAGTGGCACTGCGTCAAGATATTTTTACTCAAGTAAAAGTAAAAACTACTTACCCAAGAAATTATTTAAGTAAGAGTGAAAATTTGTTTTGTAAAAAGGATAATGCATGTACTGAGTAACTGCTCACCTCTGAGTATGAATGATTGCTTTGTTGTTCACTTCTTTATGAAAACCACCAACATAAAATACACCAGGCTGCTGCTGCGAGCCACTCATGGCCACAGAAAGCCGTAGTGGGCGTCTCTTATTTTAATTTCTGAGAAGTGTTAAAACCTTTGTAGACCTTAAAATTAAATTTTGCTCTCTTGTGCACCTTCTTCTGATTCTCCCACCTGAGTTGTGAATGTTTGTGGCTCTTACTGAGTTGCCGAGGGTCTCTTAGTTCTTCTCTCTCTGATGCTCTGTAAAAAACGCAAAATTGTACCTAGTATTTCTAGTTTCTACTGCAAATATCTTATTGTAATTAAAATAAGACAAAACTGATTTTAGCTCAATATTTCTTATTAATATTGAATTAATAAGTGCTTAATAGCCTTTTAAAGCCCCTTTCCAGTGCAGGCCTATCGGTTTTGGGGGAGGCTCTTAGTTGCCACACACTTTCAGTTTTTTGATGTTGGTTTAAACAGTGATTATTGTTTATTTCCTAATCCTGCTTTAAGCTCGCCACAACTTTTTGTCAAGAGATTTTATTCAGCTCATTCATGGATAAAATCAGTTCGCTGTCTTCCTATGTAGGACAGCGGGGAGCCTGGCATGCTTCGTGATCCGAAGGGAGTTCTTTATGCGTAATTATGGCTGATCTGTAATGTGATATTATTGTGGGAGTGTGTCAGCGGTCATTTTGCCTGGGTAACTTCAGACATTTGGCACAGTCCCAGTCTGCCCTAAATTATTAATGGTTGAGAAAACAGCAATCAGATCTGGGGTGTCCCAGTTAATAAAGTGTTTAAGAGTAACTTTTATTCTCGCTCTCGAGCGGACACAAGTAAAACACTGCTATGTACATACATGTTGAATACATGACTTTAAAAGATATTCTTCATGACTCCTTTTGATTAATAGACCCAACTCATTAGTGGTGCATTCACTGGCTTTCTTCAGTTCTTTGTTGCATTCTGAGTGTGCAGAGCAATTAAAGGAACAAAGTAGATGCCCTTCTCTCTCTCTCACTTTCTTTCCAGAATGCATTCTGCACATATTTGAGGTTGACTAAGTTATAAAGCGTTAGTTTCAGTGAGTAAAATCATCTGAATGTCTTAGATCTGACTAATTTGCCTCCAGCTCTATAAACCTGATTTAATGCATAAATGTATCTTTCAGACTTTGCCTGAAGTGACAGATATTCACTTTTCAAGGCCAATGTGATGTTGCGATTTTTTCATTATTAATTCCAATGTTCTTAAACATTTTAAAGCATAGGATTACAAATAAAGGCTGAACATGTAGGGAATTATTTCATTATTTCATACTGAACATCACTATAAACCGAGAAATCAACTTTTTCATAAATTAAAATTTGACAGGAAATTCTTTTATCCTTGTGGTAAAATAGAAGGTGCATATATATATACTATATATATATATATATATATATATATATATAGTCATTGGTGGTTATAAAACATCTATACTTGTCTGTAGTAAGTGCTCCCCCATGGTGGCGTCTCTGTAGTTCTAACTGGAAGCTTTGCCCTCCTCTGTAGGAACGGAGTGATCTGGCATCTCTGTAGTTCTTTACATCTCTGCTTTCCGTTTAGAGCTGTTTTATGTAATATCTTATCCTTTGATATGATCCTTCAAAAACTGAGATGAAAAATTGTAAATTACGTTCACTACATCTCTTGAAGTAGAGCGATAATTTGGCTTTAAAGTGAAACATGGTTATAAAAATGAACAACTAACGTTTGTCATTAAGGCTGACTTCAAAAGTTAAACCATTTGTCTGAAACTACAGGGATGCAAATGAGAATCTTCTGTTCAGATTAATTTCTCCTTGACTACTTTTACCTGTAACTATACAAACTCAAAGAAATTACATGCGAGCAATACTCAAATTGTGGCTGAGATAAGTCTTTTTTTCAGACATCTCTTTTCAGGGGTCACTGCCCAAGCCAAAGGAAAGTGAAAAACTCATTAACATTTCAAAGAACAGAGTATCTGCTGGATGGTTATCTAAGATGTTGCCACTGAGATTTCCACAGTAATTAGATTCTGTATTGACTACTGCAGAACTTATGGAATAGAAAGTCAGACTTGCAAATAAGCAACCTTAACAAAGTGTCTCTTATAGACTTTTGAGATCATAAACGTACAGGAAAGAAATTTTATAAAACCCTATTTAAACCTAACAACTTTCCTTTGAACAACTATCTCTGAATGCAATTTAGAGATGAGTAGAAATATATTTTTAGATTTTACTGATGCCTTCAGTGGTTCTTTCCTCTGGAGGAGCATAAAAATATAATCTCCAATTAGCTTGTAAAATTTGTAGGGGATTATTGTTTCCAGCCTTTAAAGATTTTTAAACAAAGTCCATTTATTTTCAATTAGAATAAATTTGGGATCTCCTTGTCCTGATGCAGTGTCTCTTGTTTTAACCGTCTAGTCATTAATTTGGGGGTAATTTTAATGTATTCAAATATTTTCAGGTTCCAGTTGCGTTTTACAATCACCTTGTCAACCAACTGTTTGTTGAGTATTTTCCGGTTTGGTTTGGTCTCGCCTCGACTCATCCAAACATTTTTCTTGTCATTGTGGGCAAATTATTCATCTCTGGTCTTGTTTGATTTGGTGATATGGACACTTGGACATTTTGAAGCAGACTGAATGTGTGGTTTTGGGGTCAAAGGGCTTCTCACATAGCTCTCTAGAATCGTCTTTGTCCATGCTGGAGTTGAACTCTCTTTACAGCGGACGGAGTCTGTTGTTCCAAAAGTTACTGATTCAACTTTGATCATTCCTGGATTGTTTGAACATCCCAACCAATTCTCTTCAAATACGGGTAACAGTTCAGGTCAAATTGCTGAAACTTCGAGACAGTCAAACGGGACTACGATCCCAAACACAAATCAAAATTTTGGATCCGATGATCCTGACCAATCTATCCACCCAGAATTATTTAAAAAGCTTCCTGATGAAACAACGTATGGAGTAAAAGTTACCCAGATGTTAGAGGAGGCGTGCGGCCAGTCAATTAAAGCACTTTGAATTGCCTGGTAGCTGGAATTTGCTGTAAAAATAAACTGGAGTCGAACTTGACAAGACATATTCAGTAAATAAAAATGTGCTTTCCAATGAGGCCTATTTGTCGAATTAAGAATCGGAATAGTAACCTTGGAGCAGGTACTGAATCTTTCACTAAGACCACATTTTTGTGCTTAAAATGTTTTTTATTTGTATGGCTACCATTCTGTTAAATATCAGATTTTCATCACCTGTAAATTAACAGGAAGGCTTGAAAACATCAGTCTGTGTAATTACTTTGTGTCTCACTCAGTTAATTGAGCTATTGAAATGACAACTTTTCAGTAATATTCAAATTTATTAATATGCCCTTGTGTGAATTGGAGAAAATCAAGAACAAATTCAAAATTGTGCACCTAAAATTGTCTTTAAGAAAAAATTAAGTTGTATAATTATTACACCCTTCAACAAAGTGTTCAGTCACATTGCAAATCCCTAAATTAATGATTTTGTCATGAAGTTGGTGGTGAGGTGGAGGTGAGGCAAACGCTTGGAACCCAGGTAAGATGCAAAATGGTGATTTAATAAATAATAAACAGATAAACAGTCCAACAATCCGTGGCAGCACTGCTTGAGCGGAACACAGGGGCTAAATCACAGGTAGCGCACGGCAAACGGGTGGACAAAGCATCAGACTGGCAAACAAAACGAACGCAGACAACGACAAGGACCCGACAAGGAACACAGGACACAGGTGACACTAAATACACGAGGGGTAATCAGGGAACGAGACACACCTGGGAACAATCAAGGGGAGACAGGACAACACGGAGAACACAGAGACACCGAACTCGAAATAAATACACAGAAAACTCGAAAATAAACACAGAAGCAGCAAAATAACCACACAGAGAAACACGGAACATAACAGATTTTTGTGTCCATAGTGACTGAATGTAAACTTCTGAGCAGTAATAAAATCTCTAATGAAATCTCTAGCTGAAGGTATTCAAAATTGCAAGTTACAACCAGATTCAACCTTGATATTATATTTAAAATGTCCAAATCCAGCTAGATTAATTTTACACCTATGCAAATGTCCTTGCTACTGATGTCACAAGAGAAAACAATTACAAAATCAAAAACGGCCTGACAAATAGTGGCTCACCAGCTTACTCTGGGGCTCTGCATTAAAAACAGAATTTAGTTGGATCGAAAGCAAAATTCTGAGCCAATGTCTTCCAGGGGGAAGACGATTCAGAAAGCAAGGTTGGTTTGTGTGCAAGAGAGAAACAAAGCAACAAGAAAATTGGCTCCCAACTGGAGAGGATGCCAATTACTGGATTTTTAACTCAAAGGTAGCAAACCCATTGGATGAGAAAGTTGGGGAAGTTTGTAGAAAGATCAAAGTTTAGCAAAAAAATAAATGAGATCTTACCTCTCTGAGTCCTTTCCTTTTGATGTCCTACTTTCATCTCCTTCTTCAGCTCTAAGATAATGTCGTTCACGGTTAACTTTTCCCCCATCCCCACCCGATGTTCACATCACCCGAGATATCCTTCATGCCACCTCTTTCCTCGCTCACTTCCAGGTCGATGTGCTAAATCTTTCGGCGCCGTGTTCTGCCCTGACTGAGTCACCGTTTCCGCATGCTGAAAAAAACAGCAGCATTCATTAGTTTTCGTTTTAAATAGACGTATTATGTTGTTTTCATCTGGACGCTGAATGAAATAAAAATATCACTTTGCATGCAATCGCTGAATGAATAAATTAGCTCAGCTGGCGGGTGAAGAGGCGGATGACTAACCCTCGCTCTCTGCTTCTCAAAGGAAGGACATATGTGCAGCCAGCAACATGCCATGTGAGACTCTGGGACTGTCTCATGTGGCGGGAATGTGTCAGCCTCTTCGCAGCTGCAGCATTAGTGAAGACACGGGCCTCCCCATGGCCTTCACTGTGGCACACGAGCTGGGACACAAGTAAGGTTTTTGTTGTGCACTATCATTCTTGCAATAAACAGTTTTCTTTGCGAAATAACTCAGCCTACATTTAAGTGGCTATTCATCTAAATGATTTGGTCTAAGAACTGCTTTCACCTGCCTTTTGGCTTTTCCTGTGGAGTTTACTTTTCTTGTTCCGCCACAAATAGGCGTTCAGCTGTTCAGAAAATGAAGCCTGGCTTTATTTGCAGAGTGCACTTGCTCAGGGGGTTTTAATTTTGCGTCATCCACATCCATGGTGATGATGATGATGATAATGGGATTTTTTTTTTTTTTTCATTTCCACATGAACTTGCCGTGACACCAAATTTTCTCAACGTTCTCTTAAATTAAGCCATTACCACTGAGGGCTTGCTTATTTCATTTCCATATATTTGTTTCAATGAGTGTTTTCCTTGTTGGTTCATTAGATTTTATGACATTAATTCAGATTGTTGTTTTTTTTTCTTTCTTTTTTTACTTCTGAAGCAACTAAAAATGGATTTTAGCTTTAAAAAAAACACCCAATCCTCCACGTAGAGAAACATCCCAATAACAACAGCAGAGTTCTACAGATTACAACATTGTTTACATGAATACTTTTCATTAATGAATCATTCAGTTTAATTTAATTATACAGTGGGTATGCGCAAACTGGTAATAAAGTATGAATAAGGAACTAATTATCTGCTCAACTGAATGTTGATTTAAACAGATTTAATTGGTTATATGAAACCTTCATTAAATAAAACGTTGGCTGCACTTCATGAGCCTGTCTTTTTGAATTGTCTTTACAATAAAATGACCTTCAGTCTCTCAAACAGCTTGTGGTGGATAACTTTTCCTTCCACTTGATTGTTGTGCAAAAGTCCTGGTGCGGTTGGATTGCAGCTATAAACTTTACTCAAAGTCACCTTCAGCACTTCACTCTTGATTTCTTGATTATATAATAAGAAGGAGTATTTTTTTCCGCTCCAGCCTCACGGTTAGTCCTGCGTGTATCTCGGAGGTGTTTGTCAAATGTGTTACCAAGTCTTGGATTGACAGAAGCCCATTGTGAATGCTGGGCCTTTCTAAAAAGGGAAAATGTATTCATTAATTCTCCAGTGGGCTCACAGCCAGAGACTGTTATTCAGAGGTTGAAAGTGCACCGGTACAAGAAGCTTTCTTGCAAAGAAAAAGGTAAACACACTGAGCTGCGATCGGTTCAGCTTACGTTCTCATTTCCCCTTTGGGTTGTCTATGGTTACTAAAAACATTATGACACCTGCTGCCTGTTGTGTACAAAAAAGTTTTTGTTTTGCTATCTGATTGATTCACTTCATAACCAATCAGATAGTAAAACAAGGTTAATGAGATAGCTGCCAACTGTGTTTATATGGAAAATGTTTATTACCTCAAACTAAAAGTATCAAGAAAAAACAAATCTTGATTCTGACAGAATATAAATGCTTTATTAAATTGTCCTTCATGAATCCCTAATAAAGACGTCTGAAAAGATTGAAAAAATCTTTTTGAGTGTTCGTTTTACAGGGCTAACCCACTACTTATTATGCCAATGTTCCACATAACATTTTATGTTTATTTTTACATGGACTCATCATGACTCGACTTTTCAACACTAGAAGAATTAATCTGATATTAGTTGAATGATTTGTCAGGTTATCTGCTGCTGTAGCCAGCCTGGATTCTACAGTTGTACAGATATTCTGATCTTAACCTGCCAGCATGTAAAACAGCATTGTTTTAATTAAGAGTGTTTTTTGTTGTGTTTTTAGCAAGCAGAAAGATTTCCCAACATCTGAAAATGTCTTTCTTGAGAGCAAGAGAAAAGAGTAATAACTGTGTTTTAGCCAGGTGACTAGCCATGCTCAGCAACAGGTGGTGGGAGAAAAATCTAGTCAGACACTTTGTATGGCATCTTGTTTAAAAAATAAAAATAAAAAAGCTCTTTGTGTGTGAAATGTATTCTGAGACATCGCCAGTAATCTTTCATTTTATATCCACAGATGGAATAAAATGTGTATGTAGTATCAGATGATCCACTCTATCGAAATCAATTCTGTAATTTGAGAATAAGCCAATATGTGATTCTGTGTGTTCAAGTGTGATTTAATATGACAAGACAAACCAAGTGAATTATATTGTGGATCTCGGTGTCCATAATTAATGAACTTAATTAACCCATTTCCTTTCACAATCAGGATTTGTCAAACTAACAGACCTTTTGCAAAACCCTGTTTTCAACTGTGTGGAATAAATTAGGCTTATTACAACATTAAGAACCTGGCAGTGTGTGGATGTGCCTAACACTCTCAGCAGTGAGCAGCAGAATGCGTCTTTGCTTCTCACTGCTGTTCATGTTTGTTACATCTGCCCTAAACACACTCCATCTCCCTAATTGCTGCTCTGTTCTGGTTTCTGAAAAATGTCCTGTCAACTACCTTGAATAACCGCCAAAGTTTTTATTTATTGATATTAATTTTCCTGAATCTACACATATTTACCATTAACATTAACAAATGTGAAGAGTGTTTTCATTAGTTATGATGGTGCTCCAAAAGACGATGTAATTGCGCTACACTGTCAACTTGTTAACATCTGTTTGCCTCTTGGCTACTCTTCTCCTTTCTTCTTCTGCTTGTCGTATTATATTTCACAGCTGAAATTCCAGTGAGGCCAGTCTTGTTCAGACGTATTTTACATTTATTTTATTATAATTAGACAATCAGATGGGGTATTATAAAAACAGACATTTATTTACACTGTAAAGAAAGTCGGATTAAAAAATATAGCTGACATGTCAGCTGTATTTGTGTGCGAAATGAGATGTTTTATTATGTGTGCTGTTTTCATCACAGTAGAAAGAAGTGAGAGCTTGCAAAAGCTGTTCTGCCCATTCACTTCAAAATGAGTAACCTTCACATTTTACCTGTTACATTACCATCATCTCATTTAACTAGTTGCTTTTTTGAAAACGTGAGCTAAGTAAATTGCTAAAGTGCCAAATGAAAATAGAAATGAGTCTGCAAGTCAGTGTTGCTTCCAGACATTTAGGGGAAGGTGCATTTCCTGTAAAGTTGTAGCATAAATATGGCTATTTATTGTCTGCTATTTACTTTGCTGTTTTCTATCTTTGCAAATCAAAATATTAAGCAGGGGGTATTATGTAACGTCAACTTTCCGTAGCTTTATATCATGTTATGAATAATGTTATCCCCTCATCAAAGACATGTCTAGTGTTGCTTTAGTTCTTTTATGAATGTTTATGACCTATGGGTCCTATTGAACCCATAGGAGCCATTCAGACGTATCAAGCACTGCTTATTTACCCAAAATTTACTTTCTGCCTAACACAGCACACTTCCTCTATGCCTCGTCTGCACAGCTCCTGAAGATTAGCAACAGCAGCGATAAGCAAACACCTAGTGGTGTGAAATCAAAATTTTAAGTTATGTTTAATATATATGGACTAAAGGTAACATAGGTACTTAATTATACTTTAAAATGACACTATTTGCCTGTCAAAATGTCTTTGAGCATTCTTAAAGTTACACTGCATTTAGGGGTCAGTCTTTCAAAACCCTTTTCCACCAGTGAACCTGTGCAGCGCTCGATCTGTCAAAGCTTTTGGCTTTCTAACTACATCTGAAACTGCCTCAAACTCTTAGTATTGACCTCAGAATCAAGGGCTGTGGCAGCGAAAATGCAGAAATTGAAGTTTGAATTAAGTGAAGTATCTAACAGTAATCAATGTGTTGTTATGATGTCCTTCTGAGCCTTTCTAATTAGATTCCAACAATCATTAAACACTTTCCTATTCACCTCACAGACGCTTCCTTTGCATCTCGGCTCCTTCTTACAGCAGTTATTGCAGTTGGGCCAAGTTTTTAACTGTGACAGATGTTAGTTTAATATTATGCTACATCTTAATACGAATAAAACCATTTTTCTCCCTGAATTGGAAACTTTTTGTAGTGTGCACACAGCAGAGCAAGCAGGAAAATTTACCTCGTTTCTCCTCTGTAGTAATTCTCTACAAAGGTTTGAATATCAAAGCAAGCTGTGCGCCAGGTGATAAAGCGCCTAACTGAAAATAAATTAATCTTGTGAGACTGGTAAGAATTGTTAAAGATTATGAAACATATGCACTAGGCTGAGAGGAGTTGGCTTTTCCGCATATATTTCGAATTTCCTTTCAAGGAGCATCTTTAGAAAAACCGTAGATACGCCGGGCTAAACTTAATTCTGAAGGGAGTATTCATGTTGCTGCGCTTTTATCCTCAAGAAGAGCACAGCGCAGCCGCACCTGTAATGTGACGGCAACCTTTATTTTCTTGAAAGTCTTTCGGTAGAAGAGAGCTGCAGCTAACAGAGTGAAGAACAAATAGGCTCGTGTTTATCACCAGTTTGCACAGACTTTATTTGTTGCAGCGGCTCTTTGAGTCAATACTGCTGCTCCCACAGTAAATGAGTTGAACATTAAACATTGACTTCAAAGCTGCAGAATCCAAACAGTTCGCAGACAGACAGACAGACGTGCCTTCTTTGTTGCCAAACGTAGCTTTATGTTGATGTATGTACTGCATGCCATGCCCACTCACATTAATTTCCCCTTTTGTGGGATTTGCTTTTATGTCGCAGCTTTGGGATTCAGCATGATGGCAACGGTAATGACTGTGAACCCATTGGGAAACGACCTTTCGTCATGTCTCCACAGCTCCTGTACGGCACCTTCCTGCCCCGGTGGTCCCGCTGCAGCCGTCAGTATATCACCCGCTTCCTAGAGTGAGTGCTGCTTTATGTGTTTGACCGCACAGCTGTCTGAATGTGCAAGGTTATGTGATTCAAAAAGTTTTTCTCTTCTGTCCATGTTAAGTCACACCGGGGTATTTTACAACATTTTTCCGCTCAAATGACTGACAGTCTTCTGACATCGACTCTGCATGCTGGCAACCCTGGTGAAGTAGGTTGTAAAAGTAGGGGCTGGTACCAGTGAATAACTCTTGTAATCAATATTATGCAAAAAAAAACAATGAAAAAATAAATCAAAAACAATATAGCATTTCAAACATTGTCATCTCGGCTTTGATGGAATAGATAGGTTGCTTTTACCTCTTCCTCCAACAACTCTTTCAGAGTTTCTTCACCTTGTCATATAAATTCATCTCACTCTCTCCCTAACATTAAGTCACACCAATCCTCTACATATCCAGCATTACTTCATCCTTTAACCTTCTGTGTAGTCCTGCACTTTCCTTCTTCAGCACGTCTTGAACAACTCCAGGCTTACCTGCCCAAACTTCATGTCAGATGTCTGTAACAACCCAAGTGATTCTAACACTTTAAGATATAACATATATAATTGGTCCAAATATGATATGTGAAATAAAGTGGAGTAGTACTGGAAGAAAGCATGAAAAAACAAAAAGAGTTGAATCCAAGAAACCAGCCTGAGAGCTGCTTTTATAAACTTTTGACTGTTTCATTAAGTCCCATTGGAGCCATAATACAGAGGTAGAAATAACATCATTTCACCATAAATCAGCTCAGGTCAGGCGGCCTAAGGAAAACTCACAGAGGTCTAAAGAAAGACCTGAAAATAGCAGGAACAGTTTTCCTGTGAAAACAACAAAGATTATCTAAATATAACAGATCTTATGCTCATTCTGTTTTCTCCACTCCTGAAGAAAAAACATGTGGAAGCTTTTTACAGTTTGTGCAGAAAATTTTGACAAGATGGCAGAAAATAATCAAATGAACTTGGCTGAAGTGTTTTTGATATCTGAGGAAGTTTCTTCACACCCACCAAAAAAAAAAAAAACATGCCTAAATTTAAATTTATGTGAGTTATCATACAGCAGATGGGCATTCATAAAACAAAATAAGAAACTCAAAGTCGACGGATGTGTTTGCGGGCAGTAGTCCCACATATGCAGCCAAAGAAACTTTTAATTAGTTTTAAGGAAATAAGCTAAAACTGCCACTGTATCTCACTCAACCATATGAATGGCATCCAACTGGAAATCTATGGAAAGAAGTAAAGATCAGGTTGCATGTAATGGATCCCCAGAACCTTTGCGATTTAAAAAACGGCTCATGTGGAACGATGGGTTAAAAATCTAATGAGCAACATTGTGGAGTGTGCACACAAATCTTATTACAGGTACTATTACCCCCCAAAACATGCTTTATAATAAAGTATTTTATAGATTTCTTAAGTCTGTTCCATACTTCCACTTTGTTTCGTATCCATAACTTAAGTTGTGGAATAAATTGCTTGATATCTTTGTGGATTACTTTCTTGTTGCCAACATCTGCCTAATTTGAAGTGGGGTATAAAGTGAAATCGACTTTTTGAGCTTTATATCATGTTCTAATCTTATTCCCTCATCAAAAACATATTGCTTTGATTCTTTCATGCGTCTTTAAGAAATACTTTAACCTGCCTTGGCAGCCATTTTGGGGTGCCGAAACGTTTACTCATGCGGTGCGCCGCCTATTTACCCAAAGCTCCTCCTTGGAGCTTCAGCCGCCAGCTGAGCTTCGCCTCTCTCAGGTGAGGTGAACTTATATTTCCACCTCTCAGATTCCCAGGACCATAAACGATATGGTTACTATGGCGTCTTTAAGTTTCTGTGATTGAGTGTGTGAACTCTGTCTATGGGAGTCGGTGCGAATAAACAAACTCACCAAAAAGACATCAATAGATCCTCCAGAAGGGAAGAGAAGAACTGTGGCAACTTTCTGTTTCTGATGTTCAGGATTTCTCTTCTTGGCAAATAAGGAGTGCAGTAGCTTGTTTCCCTGCAGGTTACCTCCGTCTCTTTCTCCACAGGTTCACCAATAACTGGAGTTTTCTGGCTGCTGAGGGAATGTAACTATTGCTTCTGGCGAAAACTAAATCAAAAGATGGCTGCACTTCTACAAGTAAATTCTGGTGTGCGATAACTTTTTAGGGATCCCAAGCTTTAAACGTCTTGCTTTTACAGAAATACTTCTGAAATATATATAAGAAAAGTAACGATATTGACACCAATTGCAAAAGCTCAAAGTAAATACTCATCTAGAACCACTGCAGCTTATAAACTACACATTAAGGGAGGGCTAAATGAGTCAGTTTCTCTGCACAGGCGCACACAGACACACACACACACACACACACACACACAAGGTAGATGCACCTAATGTTGTTGAATTGTATCAGCACAGTTTGAAATGAGTCGTGAAAACCAGAGTGATCCATGCTTGCAGTGTTCCCAAACCTTCAAGGGAACTAATTAACTTTTTCATAATTCTTGGATCTAAAAACAATCTCTGTGTGGTGACACAAAAATACAACAACAGACATGAGGTTCCCCCCCTCAAATATGCAAATATTTGTCAGAATCTAATAACATCTAATAAAAAAACTACAGAAATTATTTTTGTAAAAACTGAACTATTGCCACCCGAATTAGATGAACGTGTGAAATGGTGCTTATGTTTTACACCTTAGCTGACATGTTCACCCCTTCATGTTGTGAAATGAAAAGTCTGCTCATACACAGAGTTACAGATGATGACTCCTTACCTCACAGAAGTAGAAGTATTTCCTTCAACATACTTCCAAGTTTGCTCTCTGAACACTCATCCTCTTGTTTATCACAAAACATTGACAACTGTCTTTGAATCCTTTGGTAAAAATAGCCCACTTTGATACTTCGTCATGACTCAACAAGTACGTGCCCCTGTAGACGACAGAGAAAGTGGGAAACTTTATTTATGCACATCCTGTTCTCATAAACTATTGTTGCTGCTAAATGTTCCCGCTGTGGCTCTGATATCTTAAAGCCTTTTACTCATGAGCGTTGTGGCATAAAATGATGTATAATCGAGGTCTACACCTTTCAAAATAGAGCAGCATGGATGTCACTCAGCGGGGGTTCAGGGACTCCTGCTGGTACAATGCTTGAAATTAATTTGGGTGAAATCTCTGCAGTCTTCATTTCATCTGTAGCTCATTTGATAAAGGGAATAAGGAGGCTTTTTTTCTCCCCTCAGACATTTTTTTGCTTGCATTCAATCAGGTATTTGTTTGAGTCTTGAAATAATTTACTATACTACAAAGTATTGCAGTTTTGTAGGTTTGTATAGTTTTTCTTATCTTCTGTAACTGAAGCTAACTTCTCAAAGTTAATGCGAGATTTTTGACACATAGACACAATAATTACATTTTATAGCTTTTTCCTCCTATAGTACACAAAACATCAAGAGATTCTTCAAAACTTCGTGCAAATTTAGATTTGATTTCTGCCGTCAACCTCTTTGAGTTCAAATCTGTCGTAAATTATGCGTATGATGAACCTGAAGTGATGAGCTGCAGAGAGGTTAAACAAGATCAAAATTTTCTTGTTGTGCAAATCACTTCGGGTTGTTAAGAAAAACTAAGTAAAAAAAAAAAAAACTGACATAACATGACTGGTTACAACTATCAGCTGATGAATCCTGTCTAAAATCTCCCAAAATTTGTGGACAAATGTGTCGTAATGTGCTAAAGCCAAAGATGAACTCAGTCACAACACAAGACATCAATGAAAGTATGCAGTGAAGCATGATGGTGTCTGTGCCATGATATGGAACTAATTCAGATGCAACCTAATGTTTTTTATATATATATATATATATATATATATATATATATATATATTAAAGCAATGTTTTAACCCAAGACCTTGACATTTCTGCTTGATTAAGAGACATTTAATTTTCCAGCAACACAGTTAGTTCATGCATACACTCATAACAAGAAAGAGATGGCAGAAGACATTTCAGTGTTTGAAATGGCCCAGCCTAGCTTGTACATCGGCAAGGAGACTGTAATGAAGGTACAAAGGTCCCGATTTCAGTTTTCTGCGAAAACTCTAATCACTATTGTCGGGAGTCTCTGACCCTTTTTCAAACAGGGTCTTAGTGACGTTTAAATAGTGACACAGCGACGTCTAAACGTGGAACAATTCCCCAATGAACATCCAAAAACACAGGAGGGTTCCAGATAACGGACATTGTCTGATAGATGTGGAAACCTTTGCACAAGTTCAATTGGACAAACACGCAAAATCAAGTTTTCATGTTCATTATATCAAATAAGACTCAATTATTCTACATAAGCAAGAGGCTCCAAAAAATTACCAGTTTCAACCAGATTAACTCCCCTTTGTATTGTTCTACATTTAGCTCGTAAAAGCTCTAATGTGTAAAAACTGATGTAGAGTCAATCTGTTTAAATAGTACAATCTGTTTAATGCTGCATTTGTTCTTCGCCTCATAGGAGCGACTAAAGCCGAGCACCCAGAGTATGTTTTCGCTCGCTTATCTATTTTTACAGGGTACAGTTTGTATCTCTGTCAGCTATACAGTCAGCTGCTGACATCAAAGTTCTGATTCTGGCTTCCACCGCACAAGTGTCGACTGTCTGAAATGTTTCGGGATCGTTGCCCCAGTTTCTCAGCTCTAAGCATCTGGAATTCATTCAGAGGCTGCACAGCTATTTGACAGCATGGTAGCTCTTCACTCCATGGTAAGAGGTGGAGAACAGAGTTGCAGGGTAATATTTACACATGTGGGAGCCACAAAAGCTCCTTGTCTGAGCATTCTGTTGAGCTATTTGGAATAATGTTTTAGTTGGAACAGACAGAAATACTTGGGAAGCACAGCTTAAGAATTCTGTTCATTACGCTCAAAATTGTATTTGTGAAGTATTGGTAGTAAAAATAAGTATTTTATTGTGTACTTTAATGCTGTACTTACATGTGGAACTTGCTTTGATAGGATATCTGTGTAAAGAAAAATCCTTTTACATATTTCTTTGCAATTTGACATACAATGATATAAAAAAAAATCACAGTAGAGAAAATTTGTCTGACAAGAGTTCATAAATAAAACAGTCTCATGATCCGTCAGAAATTTCTCTGAAGGATTAGCTCTCTCTCTAACACTTGTAGTTAAAAAATGAAGAATTCTGTTTTCCTGGGATTAATTAAATATTTTAGAGTAAAAAGTTAAATTTTAATATGAACCATAATCTAGAATCAAATATATTGTAAATTAGTTGACTGCTACTGCTTAGCTCACTAAAAATTGATGACAAATGAAAGTAGAGCTAAACAACTATTGAACAAAACAGAAAAACTAATCCTGCACAGTGCTTTCTGAAAAACAGCTGAAATAATTAAAGCTGATTAAGAACCTAAAATATACAAAAAGGCTTTCAGTCTTAAAGCATAACTTTGATGTTTGAAACTCATTTAAATATAGCCTAGGTCAGATTGCAGTGGACTCAAAGAAAATTGACACGACAATTTACTTTAATTTGGCACATTTTGTTGGTCACCTTCGTCTTTGCAGCTAGGATGGGTTCTCCAGATGCATGTTTCCACACCTGCCAGCAAAGATCAGATTCCAACTCATGGCTGCCTGGCTGGCTACGTGGTTGCCTTCAGGCAATATCAAGCCTTCAGGTTTTTCTTTTTCCCCTGCATTTTTTTGACATCCTGGAGATTTTTACTCTTTGGGGCAGATGTAGCTTTTCCATGCATAGAAAACTTTTAAAAATAGTTATCAGAAGCTTAAACAAGAGAATGAAGACAAAGTCTTGCATGTCTAACCAAAAAAACAGACGCGTACAAACGAAAATATCTGTCCCAGCCATAGTCTGCACTAGTTGATCTTAACAGTGTAACTGGGTTGGCTCTGCCCTTTGTAAACTCTGAAAAAGATTTTTTCAGAGTTTGGCTGTGCTTCTCGAATATAGCAAAGCTTCTCAGCAGATGCATCTTCCAGAACAGGAATGGTTGCAGGGGGCTGATCAATAAACAATGGACTTTGGTGGCAAACAGGGAGTCCATAACTTGTATTTTTACATCTTTCCACTCTGCAGCGTATTCGCCTCCCTTTTCTCTGCTTGGCCTGTGCCACTCGGTGCAGGACAGGCCCCACAACTCATGCTAACAAGGAGGTTTGATCTGTATGTGTCATTTCAGCAGGAGTGTAGGAGGCCATGCTGAGCTGAGGGCTGATATTATCGCATGGAATGGCTGAGCATGAACAGAGTCGTCCTTTAATGTGCAAAATTCCAGCGTCTGACTGGCCATAAAGGCCAACTTCTTCCACTCACTGCCCCTAGGAACTGGAAAACCCGCGCACACTATGCAAATTAAAACATATTTTATAATGTGATGCATTGATTATGAATGTAATTTGAGGGATATAGATGCAGAACAGTGGTACCCATTATTATTGACAAGACATCTAAGAGTAATTGAGTAATTGTTTTAATGAATGCTACAGCCCAACCTCATGAATTATAATAATTATAATTATTATTTTTTTATTCCATAAAAAAATATTTCAGAGAAGAATGTTCAGTTTGGACGAAGGTGAAAGTTCTTACATTTTCAGATATTTTTTTCTCTTAGAAAATAAAATCATAATTTGAAATCTAATCTTTCTACCTGCTTACTTAGACACTTTGTCTGACTGAAACATTTTAAGCCTAATTCATACATTATTGTCCACAGAGCTGTGACATGCAGCACCATTTTCTGTCTGCTTTGTCTGTCTGCTGTGGCGGAAACATTAATAACCTGAGTCAGAGGACGGAACCAGACATGCGGCAGATGAAGAAAACAAATGTTAGATTGTGAGGAGAAAAAGAAAAATATTGTTTAGTCTACAGTGGGGAGAGATCTGCTGTTTTTCCAGGAATGTCTGGAATATTCTTGTGAGAAATATAGCATTAAGCAACACAAAAAGACCTTAAACATAATTTATCATATTTTGATGAAAAGCCCTTTAATATCCTGTTGGAAAAACACTTTCAGGTATTAAATTCAGACTGTGCTACACATTTGTCCAAAATGGAATGGTTATTTTTTTTCCAAGTCTAAAAAATGTCAAAAGTTGTTATCTTTAAGTACAGGTTTTAGACCTGGAAGGAACACAGTCTCCAGATGGTGATATTCTTATCAGCCATGTCAGGAAATGTTTTGGAAGGGCAAATAGTGAGTTTAGAAAATCACAGTGGAATATAATTTTCTTCAAACTATCAAATGTAGTTGTGGCAAAAACATTCTCTGTGTACTTTTGAGAGTAGTGTCAGTGCTGTAAAGTAATGAAGAGTCAGTGAAGTAGTCTGAAATGTAGACATAAAGAGTAATGAAGTACAGATGGGAGACAGAGCTAAAAATTAACACAGTGATTCATCTCTGACCAGCCAAAATACAACATCTGTCCCAGACGGACTAAGCCTGGATGATCTTGGTCACAATTCTTGTTTTTGCTGTCTTAAACATCCTTTAATTTTTCATTCAGATAGGTTTTTGGATTGCTTTGCAACTCAGAACTCCAATGACATGAACACAAACACATCTGATAGTCCTTCAGCCTCGGTGTAAACTCCCCTGTCAGGCAACACCTGTGTGTGAAGAGAGACGAGGCCAAGAGACTCGAGGGAACCCGGGGCAGAAGCCCAACCTGGATCCCAGAAAGTAAATAGTGTTTGACCTAAAATACAGGCACGCCCTTCTTTCCATCCGATTAGGCAGCTCTCTGGCTCCTCGCTTCCTCCAACACATTCTTTAAGACTTTTACTCAGGCCTTAGACAGGTATTTAAGAAATTCATACATGTAAATTTGAAAAACAATTTAGAGAATTTAATAAGGTTGGATGTTTTTATCAGTTGAAGAAAACCTGAACACTGGTTTTCCAACTTTTTCAGAATAATTGAAAGAAAAAAGCAGAAACATGTAACCTGCAATTAGTCAAGGACTTTTATTTTTGCGGGCCCACTTCCTGTGTTGCCCCAAACTCTGCCATCTTCTTTAAAGCCCTGCCTCCAGCGCGCAGCTTGAACATCCTCACCTGTTTCCACTGTGATTGTGGCATTTATTCTGAGTCAATTAAATTGTCTTTCATTGTGCTGCTGTAAATGTCTGTTTTTATTCAAATTATTTAATATATATACACCAAAACTAAAAGCACTGCCTCCTGTTTTTCAGGTTCCTTAAAAAGACACTCTTCTGATGCTGCTTTTGTAGCCGCAGCCTAGCCCATAAGTGTTATAAACAGAAAAAATTCTGCAAAGGGAGTACATAATTTTTCACAGATTTGTATGCATTAACCCCTTCTACGTACAAAAGTGTAAGTTGCCAAACTGTTGGCCTTCTATAGTTTTCCTTTAGATAGAATTTTTTTTTTTTTACTTTGCATTGAAATTGCTTTGTGAAAGTTTTAGGATTGGTTCAAATTGTAGACAAGCTTAGCTATTCAGTTTGCTTCATCTCATATGTTACTATCATTATGAGAACAAAACATTGATCAGTGAAAGGCGACGCTTAAAGGCACCACAGCTGATTAATTCCAGCCTTAGTGAATGTTTTGGTGCGTTATGTGCTTTTTTATATTCGCTTGATTGAATAGTCTAATAAAGATGACAAAAGCTGATGGAACACCAACCAGCTTAGTCATTATTAAAACGTTAAAGAAGAAAATATGGCTGTAGAAAAGATTTTTATTGATATTTTCTATGTCAAAATGTGTCATTTCAAGCTACTTACACAGCAATCAGGGATGATATAACTGTGGACATCTGAAGTGTATCACATTGGTTACCTGCTCATAATGGCATCTGCTGTTGAATGTGATAAATTAGGCAGCAAGTGAATCTTTTACCCTCAAATGTAATCTCTTAGAAGCAGGTAAAATAGGAAAATGGAAAGATTTCTGAGATTTTTGCCTGTTTTGCGTGATAAGGCACCATGCCAATAAGCAAGAACGATTCAGAAATGGTTGCAGGTGCACATCCAAAATACAATGAGTAGTGGACTTGCTTTTCAAACTCCCATATGTCATTCTGGTGAGCGTCTGTGGATGTGGTGGAAGAACACGTCAGACCCTCAGAGATCTCATTAAGAACCTTGAAGGATTTGTTGCCAACATTTTGGTTACAATATCATGTTCAGGGATCTTTTGGAGTTTGTCTCGATGCGTCAGGGCTGTTTCAGCAGAAAAATGGGAGCCATCCTTTTAGGCAGCTGGTTATATAGTTATACCTACTTGTTTTAATCAAAGTTGGTGGTGTGAAAAATAACGACCTGGTCAAGTTATTCTGAATTATTTCTATAAAATTAGGCAAATCCATACAAAAATCATCATGTACTTTTTGTTCCAGGTAACTGACTAATTTGCTTCATTAATATCCATCATATTATCACGTTAACATTTTTTTTTTTTTTTTTTTTTTACAATTAGTTAAAGTAAGTACTGAATCATTTTCAGTCAGTTCCCTAGAAAAGAAAAGAAAATAAAGTATAAAGGATTATCTCCCCCTATCCTAATAATAAATCGATCGATACCCAACACCCTGACACCCTCCCATGTTTAGACCAGACTAGGTGTAAACTATTATCATACAAGCAGATTATTTATTAGTTGGTGCAGATAGAAAAGTTATAAATTGAAGAGTACAATAAAATCTTAGTTCACTGACTGCACATAAATGTAAAATTACTTATGGAAAAACACCACAAAACTCTTTTTTTGTTAACTTAGATTCTCAGTTGAAAATGGATCCATTTTGTCCATCTGGACAAATCTGTCAATAATCCATCCTAATGATCTCAAAATGGTCACTATGATCGATCACTTTAGACAACGCCATGTGTTACACCATTTGGAGCTGCTTCAGAGAAAATTTACCAAGCTTTTTTAGTTCACCACATATTTTATCCAGCATATGTACCAAGATTGTGAGCCAATTTTATCTTTTCCACTTGCTAACACTGAATGGCTGACAAATGGAAAAATAATAACCCACAGTGAATTGCAGGCCTTTCGTTGTCGAGGAATATATATCAGCAGCAGCGGCTCAACCAGCTCTGTCTCCTATAACGACTGTCATCAGGTCAGCTAGAATACCTTGGACCCACGAAGAAAATGTTCAATAACTGCAAATCAAAATATAACCTACAGGCAAAGCCATCGGTGAGAGTTTGCATTGCTATTCAGTTTTTCTTAGGAAAAAGAAAAACCCTGAATAGAGAGAATTTACCTCACTTTGTCAGATATATATACTGTATATATATGTAGCAATACCAAGTGACTGCAACATCAGGAAAAAGGAGCATGAGAAACTAGAGAAATACCAGGGCCTAAGGGAG
>CAEGAG010049553.1:0-22110 GCA_903067065.1 Brachyrhaphis terrabensis
TCTTTAAAGTCCCTATTTATGAATAATGTTTAACTTACTGGCTCTGTCGTTGACTTCAAGCACCTCTGGGACTTCACCTGGCTCACTGTTACCAGCGGCATTGAAGGCAGTCACCCTGAACCTGTACTGACCACCTGTCTTTAGCCCACTGACCACAAAACGTGTCCCTCGGATTTCAGTTTCCTTAGCCTGGAAAACATAATGCAATTTCATATGCATTATACTATATTCATAATCATCACATTTAGACTAAGTAACTATTTTTCGCTCACCTTAACCCAGGCCTCAGTGCCCTCCTCCTTGTACTCCACCCAGTAGCCGATTATCTTGGATCCACCATCTTTTAAAGGTGGAATCCACTCGAGATCTACTGTGGATTTCGTCCAATCAGAAACCTTCGGGGTCGGAGGAGACGGGGGACCTTCATAGGGCAACAGGTAGCTGGTTACTATCCTGGTCTGTGTGCTTTTAATGTTTCATAAACATGCATGATACTCACAGATAGGGTCTCTGGCAAAGACAGGGTCTGTTGGAGGACTAGCAAGACCAGGGCCCGTGGCGTTGATGGCAGAAACTCTGAATAAATACTGAGACCCCTCAACAAGTCCACTCACTACGAAGGACTCGCCAACGCCCATGGGACGGATAGGGTCCCTGGTTACACGAGCCCAACGTTTGCCTGTGGTCTCTTTGCGCTCCAGCCAGAAGCCAGTGATCGGGGTGCCGCCGTCATCCTCAGGCTCTTCCCAGTTGACTGTCATTGAATCCATGGTGATGTTGGTTACTGTTGGCTTCTCACACTGACCAGGAACAGCTGAACATGAACAGAAATATCAAGATTTAGTCCAGGAGCATAACATCATTATTGGTCTAACTCACTCCAGAAATAAGAATTGTTAAAAACAAATTGCAGAATTTTGTAGAACAACTTTATCCCTAGTTTATGTCACTGTATTTTAACCCCAATTCAGAATATGAACGAGGCCGTTAATGTAGATATATCAGCTTACTTTTTTCACATTGTGAAGCTGGAGTTGTAATAAATTATTTAATAAAATCATTACCAGAAGTTGAAACTTACTGCAACGGTTTCGGGCAACCTCAGGGTCACTGTCCAGCGGCTCACCAACTCCATACTTATTTTGTGCCATGATGCGGAACACATATTCGTGTCCCTCCATGAGGTTCTCCACTGTCCAGATTCGGTCTTTGGGCTCGTTTGTCACAGGCACCCAGGTCTTCCTATTGGCCACACGCCTCCAGATTACATAGTTTGTGATTTTAGAACCACCATCATCCTTTGGTGGTAGCCAGGAGAGTGTAATCTTCTCTGCGCCAATTTCTTCAAACTTAATAGGAGCTGAGGGAGGACCAGGTCGACCTGCAAGCACAAAAACAAACTAATTAAAAAAAAGCACTCTGACTATCCAAGACTATGCTCTAGGGAGTAACTTATTGCTCTTTTCATTTTTAGAGTTATAAAATATGTTATTATTGGGACAATATTATTTATTTATAGCAATAACTGGTTGTTTAAGATAGACTCCCTTCTCCTCCCTTCTGAAAGGGCCTGTAGTTACCATCTAAAAGCCCAGAATCTCTACTTATTTATCCTTATTCTCACACCATCTGTCACCCGAGATGGGAGCGGTTTCCCAATGAAGAAAATATGTCTACAATATAGTTGCTCAAGGTATATGTCTCAAAATGTTAGAGCTATGAGGGTGAAGAAACTCACTTACATTTTTATGTAAGTGAAAATGTAAGGTTCAAGTGCAACCTAAAGAAAATGGATTTACAGAACATAGTTGACAAACAGAAGGGAAAATAGCTCTAGAGCTATCTGGTGCATTTTTCCAGTTAGGAAGTAAAGATTATTTGGGTGAATTCAATCAGGCATGTACTATTGATAAAATTTACAACACAATCAAACTATTGACAACTGGTTTATGTCTTTGCATAAAGCTTGCTACAGTGTTTACTGTATGATAACCTGTCAATAATGATACAATTTGACTGTACTGTTTTAGCATCCTTGGTCTGTGTAAATATTACATCTCTTCATAAAAGTAATAGATTGACATTCGGTGTTTACATATATATCTTTTTGCATTCATATGATATATTATCTTTGTTGTTGTTGGCCTTGCCTAAAACTAACCAATTGGTGCACAAAATTGATAATCTGCTAAATATTTTGATATACAATCATGTATCAGTTAGAAGTGCTTTAAAAGGGCAGAAGAATGAATGGGTATATAAGAAAACACTCCAAGGAACTTTAAGAAGGATCAGAATGAAGCATAAAACTTAATAACGACGATAAATGAAAACAGAAATAATTAAATAAAAGACACTTTTAAGGTGAGTACAACATTAGGTTTGTTAAATCCCAATAGATGTGTCCTTACCGAGCACGTTGAGCCTCATTTCCTTGGATGCTTTGCCAAGACTGTTGGAGGCCACCAGAGTGTACAGGCCAGTGTCATGGCGTTTGCCCTGCTGGATGAGCAGCGTGCAGCTGTCATCTGATACAATCTTGTTGATGTGCTCATCATACTGGACCTCGACCTTGTCGTCAGGCTTGTGGGGAGGTGCCTTGTACCAGGTGAGTGTTGGGAAGGGACAGCCACGAAGCTTGGCCACAATGCTGATGTCAGAGCCCTGCTCCACTTCCATAAACTCCTCCAGCTCAATGGATGGAGCACCTGAAAATAAAATTGTTTGTGACTTATTCTTGAAGAAGTTTGTTTGGTTTTACTTTTAAGGTTCTGTGTCGATACGGACCCTGAAAATAAAGCAAAAGTGTACTTGACCATGACATTGTGTATCTATGATTTATCTACATAGAGCAAAATATAATTTTAGTTTAGAACCTAGATCCCACATTTCTTTAATTGAACTTCTCAAAGTGTTGGGCTTACAGGTCTGGTCCTGGATGATGACGGGTCCAGCAGTAGTTGATGGTCGGCTGGGTCCGGCCTCATTGTAAGCTATCACTCTGAACTCATACTCATCTCCCTCTGTCAGGTCCTCCACCTTAAAGTTTGTGGTGTCGACATCTCTCCTGTTGCACCTAAGAGATACAACACTAAATGTTTAACAGTAGCCGACAACAAATCATCAATCAAATTCAAACAAACAAAAAAAAAACTACAATATACAGAAGTTATCTAGCTCAATTAAAGTTCAGTGATTTTTTTAAAAGCTGTTGTCCTCAAATTTTTGTATTTTAGTTCATCAAAGCATCAAAGCAACTGAAAGCCTCAAAAGTCAAATGTTTGATGTGATCCAGAATAGTAAGGTTAGAATTTGAATCCGACAGGATTTGATTCATATGGTTAGCCTGCATAAACAGAAAAGTAAAGCTTTACCTCCTCCAAGACTCCTTTTGGGCACCGCTGGAATCCCAGCAGAGAAGATCAATACTGTAGTGCGTGACTGGCGAACCTCCATCATTCTTCGGAGCCTTCCAGGTCAAAGTGAGAGTGCCCTTTCTTATGTTGTGGATCTTGAGCCTAGTTGGAGGATCCGGAGGATCTACATATACAGATGATTTTAAAAATGAGCTCAGAGTAAGGGTGTTTGCCTGGAATCTTACTAAGAAGTTTAAAAGGCTAAATGAAGAAACTTTTGACGTACGGATGGGATCTTTAGCTTTGGTTCCTTCAGTAGTCTCAACAGATGGGCCAAAGCCAAAGCGGTTTTCAGCTTTGACACGGAAAAGGTACTCCTCACCATTAATGAGGTCTGGAACCACCAGAGACTGGGTAGCACAGTTTGGGTTTACCTAAAAGAACAAAGTCAGGGTGAAATTTTGCCCATGTTGTTTGTGATGAATGAGCAGTTGAAGGCCAAAGTTTTTTACCTTGGTCCAGGCTTTGCCTTCCACAGTCTTCTTCTCAATAAAGTAGCTCTTCACCCTCTCTCCTCCATCGCTTTCTGGAGGTTTCCAGGTGAGTCTGCAGGTTCCTCTGGTCACATCACTCACCTTCAGATTTCTAACAGGTCCAGGGAGGTCTGCAGATCAACAAAAGGGTTGGTAACAGTATATTATCCACCTTAATATATAATTGTTATATGTGTTTTTTTCATGAACATTCTTTTAAAAAATCTTGAGAAATAATACAGTGCCTCTACATACCCAGCACATTGACTCTGACTTTGAGTACTTTGTGTCCAGCTGGGCTCTCTGCATTGAGGATGAATCGACCAGTGTGGCTCAGCTTGCTTTCTGGGATCACCACCAATGACGTTGTGTCAGTAGAATGGATCTAAAATAAAACAGCAATATGGAGAAAAATACAACTGACTGACTCATGAAAAGCATGTTTCAAATCTTAAACTTATCCCAAAATAGTTGTGTCAGAATAAATATGTTTGATTAGTTTTTTTATTTGTGTTACTTGGTAAAATATTTTGAGAACCACTTTTCATTTACAAACAATAAGTCAGCTGTGCAATAAATGCTAGTCTGTTGATATTTCTTAAATATGACCCCAACCTCTGAGTCGATGGGCAGTGTGTGAAGGTCGTTCTTCTTTTCAGTCTCGGCAGTTCCATCAACAAAGGTCCAGGTGACTTTGGGAATGGGTCGTCCTGTTATGGTCGCAGGAATTCTGATGGTGGTTCCGGCTCTGCAGTTCAGCAGGTCTTGAGCACTCACATCCAGTGTCATTGTGGGTTCGACTGTAGAACATGACATTAAATACAGTCAGTGGAATGGAGGCAGTTCAGTTTTGGAATCATGTTCCAATAAAATGTGTTTTCTAGCTGTAATAGTTCAGAGAAGAAATGATAAAAATAACTGCAGGTAGTTACATACACAACATACGTTATATCATGTGCAGTTTGAAAGTCTGGCTAATGTGATCTGTTCTTACTCAGGATGTCCTGAACCAGGATATCGCCTGTCCTAGCAGGCTCTGAGTTTCCTGCGGCGTTTACTGCATAAATCCTGAACTTGCACTTCTTGCCCTCTTTCAGGTCAGGGACGGTAATTTCAGTGGATGGGTGGAGCTTGTCGGCTGGGTTGACCCTTCTCCAATCTGGAGAGCCCTCCTCGTGAACCTCAACAATGTAACCCTTGATTGGGCTTCCACCATCTCTTTCTGGAGGAGTCCAGGTGAGTGTGATGCTGCTCTTGGTCTTATCTTTAACCTCTGGGCTGCCAGGTGGGCTTGGAGGATCTAAGAAACAGGAGAAGGAAGGGCTAAATGTCTTTCTGCTTTACAGAAAAAACTAATAATATTCTGTTTGAAATTCTGTCTTGAGCTTAGTATCTCCTGAGTGTTGATGCTTAAGCAATAATGGTCACATAGTTTGTAGAGTTAAAAAGTTCATAAAACAATAAAGAACCATTCTGGAAGACAGAATCACTCACTGCATGGATCGGTGGCGAAGCGGCACTCAGTGGGTTCACTGTGTGGTCCGACTCCTGCTGCGTTGCAGGCCGCAATTCTGAACTGGTATTCTGTTCCTTCTATGAGCCTCAACACTGTGTATTCCAGGCCCTTAACTGCTGGTTTGGTGACCGGAGCTCGGTTAACACGACCCCAGTATACGGCACCACGCTCTCTCTTCTCCAACCAATAGCCCTGGATGGTGGAGCCGCCATTGTCCAGAGGAGGATCCCAGGTGACGGTCATAGTGGTTGCTGTTGCAGCTATGATTTTAGGGTTACGTGGAGGTCCAGGAAGGCCAAACGGATCCCTAAGCTGGACTTTTTCTGAATCACAGCCATCACTGACACCATACTTGTTTTCAGCTTTGATCCTGAATTGGTAGACTCCATTCAAGTCCAATTTGTAGACCTGAAGGACCAAAACACAAAAAGTTAAAACACTTGTTTGATTACGTGTTAACAGTGGGGATTCTCTATTGAGTGACCACGGTGTCTTCATTATATTATTACATGGTAACTAACATATCATGGAAATTTAAGTAAAGTTTTTAGGTTATTTTCAGAAGATTTTTATTAAGACCAATACAATATCTAATTTACAATCTCAATTTCAGGAGATTGTAATTCTAACAACATGTTTATTATTAAAGTTTATTAGGTTTCTACCTAATAAACTTTAAAAGTTAGCAGCATCAACAAACCCCATATCTTCTGTCAATCAGATTGATGGTCAGAACATCAAAATCTGATTTCTTCTTGCTGGCATCTCTCCTCTCCACAATGTAGTTGGTTATCTCACTGCCTCCATTGTCCTCCGGAGCATCCCAAGTCAGGTAGCAAGAGTCTGCTTTGATGTCCGACACAACAACATTCCTTGGTGGAAGGGGGCGGTCTGAAAATGCATGGTTGGATTACTTAGTGTGGAAAGCAAAATGGAGGTTTCGTCAAACTTGAAACTGTGAAAAAGATCAATGAAAAGTTGCTGTGGAAGGATCTGGTTCTCACCGAGGATTTCAACTCTGATCACATGCTGAGCTTCACCATGACAGTTTTCAGCTACCAGCTTGTAGTTTCCTTTGTCTTGTCGGACGGTCACTGGGATAGCTATCTTTGTCTTTATTGTTGTCCTGTTCACCTGGAAAAAAGGAACCAACAGTCTGACTTTAGAGATCATGTGGGTGACCTCATCATCTCACAACTGAATGCTTCTTTAGACTCATCTTGATGCATCACTCTTTACTAAAACCTGCAATTGCTCCAATTGTAAGGCAAAGGAAAATCGTCAAGATAAATTTAGATTTAAGTGCTTTCAAAATGTGGGGTGAAGGTAAAACCGAGAAGTTATAAATGAAATAGAAAAGCTGTTTATTCCAGGGTGGATTATGTACCAACAAAAAAAAATCCGCTTTGTTACTTTTAAGCTTAAGAATGTTGTGTGAGAACTAAAATTTGAATTTTTGGAGTCAATCAAAGAGGGAGGTTAGTGGGAGAAAGTAAGTGGGTTTTGTTAACTGGTGACGGTCGTAGTGGTTAACCGTCATATATCAACTGCTTAACAATTTAAATCAGTGCCCTATTTTCACAAAATATTGCCATGAGGGAGGAGGTAGTTAGATAACAGAAGAGGTCCAAGGACAGGTCAATGAGGTACACCACAAGATATCAGAGATTCTCTGTTTCCTAAAATTTCAGATTTACTATTGATATATGATGCTGAAGATATAGGTAAAGTACTGCAAAGATTTTTTTTGTTGTTTTTTCTCAAACCTTCAGCTAAATTTGTCATCAATCCAAACTTGAATTTATCACTTATTGGTTACAGATCACCTAATCAAAACCCTACTTTACAAGTTGCTTCTCACCTCCTCTGTCTCCATGGTCATCTTCTCCTCGTCAGGATTCTCAATCACCACATTATCCTTCATCCACTGGAATGTTGGCAAAGGCAGTCCAATCACCTCTGCTGGGATGTCTATGGCTGCTCCTTTCCTCACAATGATGGCATTGCTCTTGAAAAACTTCAGAATTGAAATAACTGGAGCAACTGTGGCCAAAAAACAAACAAAAAATCAGCAAAGCTGATCTCAAAGTTTTTAATCAACCTTTTGTAACTCTTGTACATACTTTCATCATCCTGGATCTTGGCAGATATTGGTTTGGAAGGATCACCTTCTCCAACTTCATTTACAGCTTTAACACGGAACTGGTACTCCTGGTTCTCAGAGAGGTTTTCAAGAGTTCCACAGCACTCTGTAAACATCTTACGATTGGCCACCTCGTACTCTGTGCTATCTGATCTCATCTTCTCAACGTAGTATCCTCTGATGGGGCTGCCGCCATCAGTGCGAGGGGGCTCCCAAGCCAGAGTAATAGTTGACTTGCTTCGGTCAGTGTAGTGCAGTTTCTCAGGAGCAGATGGAGTCCCTGGAAGATTTTATGGCGTATTAACAGGTAATTCTTTGAGAGTGGTCCTAGGCCATGCATTAATATCTCACCTTTAGGATCCTCAGCCAGGATGGGTCCCAAATCTGCTGGTGCACCATCACCGTACTTGTTTCTGGCGATGACTCTGAAGTCATATTCCTCACCAGCCAGCAGGCCCTGAACATCACACTTACAGGACGCCATCTCAATGGGCTGACGGAACAGCTTCATCTTGGTGTCTTTCCTCAGCACTTCATAGCCAATGATGTCACTGCCTCCATTGTCCAGAGGATCTGACCAGGTGAGAACAATGTTCTTCTTTGTCACCAGGACAGTCTTCAAGTCAACCACTGGTCCAGGGACATCTTCAGAAAGAAAGGAGGAGTTAAATTTCAGGTTTAACTGTCCTTCCAATATGGCAATAGTATTAACATGTTTCATGATATACTTTTGAATTACTGACCCATAACGTCCACTCTGGTCTCTGCGGTCTTGGTGCCACTGCTGTTGGTACCAGTGATCTGGTATTTTCCATGATCTGCCCTCACAGCCTTCTTGATGAACAGAGTACTCTTCTTGCCCTCTGTCTCCACAATCATTCTCTCTTTGTCAATTTCTGCCTCGTCTTTGGTCCATTTTACCTCTGGCTGAGGTCGGCCTGTCACCACTGCAGGAAGCCTCAGTGACTCACCAGCCTTGATCATGACGCCGTTCTTCACAGAGTCATCAAATTCCACAACAGGAGTTTCTGTAGGATACGTTCAGTAAAGAAGAAATGCAATGTTTATAAAAGCTCCAACATTTTACCTCCACTGTAAAACTCTGAATTGAAGTAATTTCAAGAAAGTTTAAATAGTTTTTAACTAGTTCAGTCAAGGAAGTATTAAAGCAACACCTTAAAATGTTCTCTATAACACATCCACATAAAATTCTCTATTCAGCCATTACTTTACAGTGGTGATATGAGAACAAATCATACCTTGTGGCTCTTTGACAGTTACAGGTTCAGTGAGACCAGGAGCTCCAGGGCCAGCATCATTAATAGCAAGGACCCGGAAGTAATAGTCTGCTCCTTCAGTGAGGCCTGTCACTGTGTATGTTAATTCTTTACACCTGAATTCTGTGCAGCGACTCCATTCTTTCTCTCCAACCAAAACCTGTACAACCAGAGTTCAGCATATAAGACCTTAGTATTACATTAAAGTCTGCAAATGTAGAAAGTCAGGTATTGTTCAGGACCTTCTCAATGTGGTATCCCAGGATCTCGCCTCCACCATTGTACAATGGTGGCTTCCAGGCCAAGATGACAGAATCATTGCCAGTGTCCACAACCCGTGGAATGGGGGGCCCAGGCGGAACTGTGGTAACACAGATAAGATTCTCACTTAACAAGCAAAAAACCTTTCATAAAAATTAGCAGTCTGACATCTGTTAAAGTCAATATCTCAAGCTTTCAAACTATCACCAAATCCTTCTACATTTTCACTTGACTGTTTTGACAGGAACTTACGAATGGCGTCCATGGCCACAATGCGCTCAGTGGGCTCACTGAAGGGCCCAGGGCCAGCCAGATTTTCTGCGCATACTCTGAAGATATAGGTGAGTCCCTCCATCAGTCCAGTGATCTTCACATCTAGAGAATTGAGGAGGGCCCGGTTAACTCTGGTCCAGTGTTTGCTGTTCACCTCCTTCCTCTCAATCCAGTAGCCAAGGATCGGGCTGCCGTTGTCCTTTGGTTCATGCCAGGAGATGTGAGCGGAGTTTGCTGTCACCTCATGCACTCTGGGAGTGTTGGGAGCATCAGGAGGATCTGATTGGGAAGGATGAGTTTAGTAATACAATAGATGTCACTGAAATATTACTGTCTAATTTGTGCATAAAATATATATACTCACTGAATTGGTTCTTGGCGACAAGTGGATCAGAGATGCATGGCAAACCACAGCCATATTTGTTCTCAGCTGTTACTCTGAAGATGTATTCCTTCCCTTCAATGAGTTTGGTGACAGGGAAACTGGTGCCCTTCAGGGTGGAGGTGATAGTGATCCAGCCAATCTCATCATTCTTGTTGTCCTTCTTCTCAAGGATGTAGTTCAGAATCTCGCTGCCTCCATCATCCTGAGGAGGCTCCCAGTTACAGATGACAGAGGTGTTCCTGATCTCATCAAAGGTGAAGTTTATTGGAGGGCCAGGCTTGTCTGTTGAATAAGTGAGTGAAATTAGTCTTCAAGTCCAAGAGCAAATCAGAAACATATTTAATCTGTAAGTTTCTACTCAGGAAACCAGAAACAAGAAAGATCAGGCTAAATAGCTATGCAGATGTCCTTACCCAGGACATTGACGTAGCAGGTGGCAGAAGCAACACCATGCGTGTTTTCCACCCTGATTGTGTAGTTGCCGTGGTCAACCCTGACAGAGTCACGGATCATCAGAGCAGACTGGCCTTTTGTGGTTTTATCCAGACCAAGACGTTCACGCAGAGGAGTCACAAATTCCTCCTCTGGTTCTGGAACCTGCACAAAGTAAAGTGAAGAGTAAATAAACAATTTCAAATATGGAAGAAAACCATTGAAGTTTTTTTTGAAAGGAAACAAACATTGGCTTTGGTCTTCTTCTTTTTTAACACAGGAACAATCTTTTTGGCAGGCTCCTTGGTCACATCCTCCTCATTTCTCAGCCAGGTGACTTTGGGATATGGCGAGCCAGAGATGTAAGCATCAATGCGGATTTCCTCACCCTTCTTAATGCAGAGGCCGGACTGCACACGTGCATGCAGTGTGACTGTTGGTTTATCTGAAAGTAAAAATAAAGTGATGTAGTATCTAACAGAATCAGTTTTCCTTCAGTGAAAACAAATCCAAATAGCTTTACGTACCAACAGGGTCTGCAGCCTTTATAAGTGGTGTGCTGCGGGAAGGCTCACTGACTCCAGCGGCATTTTCTGCTCGGACTCTGAACTGATACTCCATGTCTTCTTTCAGGCCGGTCACTACATAGGAGAAACCAGGAACCAGACTTGGGGTGACCTTCTCATAGCGGTCACCATCTTTCTCTATCTTCTCTACTATGTAACCCTGTATTGGGCAGCCGCCATCGTAGTCTGGAGCCTTCCAGGTGACTGTGATGGACTTGGATGTGGGGTCATGACCCTCAACTTGGATGGGAGGGTCTGGTTTCTCTGTGTGTTAAATGACATACGTTTACAATGTTTGATGATTGTCAGACATAAAGACCATGATGTGTAAACTGAAGAAGCAAATTGTTGATCTTGTATCTGATCTATTTCCACCAGGCTTAGTTTACCACAGTTTATTAATAGGTCACCATAAACACAGGTATAAATATAAAATCCCAAACTGTCATCCAAATTTTTGAAAATCTGTTCACATTTATTAAAAAACAGAACTTACGTTTGATTTCCTCTGTGAGAACCGGATTGCGTAGCTCCAAATATTCTCCTGCTCCGACCTTGTTGACAGCCTTCACTCTGAAGTAGTACTCACAGTTGATATAAAGGTCTTTAGTGTTATAGGTGAGGACATTTTCCCCTGACATGACGGGCATGTAGGTTTTCTTGGATGCTTCTCGGCGCTCCAGAGTGTAGCTGACAATAGGTGTGCCTCCATCGTCTTCGGGAGCTTCCCAGCTGATCTTGCAGGAATTCTTAGTGACGTCACTGGAGGTGATGTCTTTACACTGACCAGGAAGCCCTGTGAGGTTCAGGAGGCCAGAAAATGTGATTGAGACAATGGACCTGATTGGCTTTCTAAATGTATTTAAAGCTGGGTTTAGCTTGCAAGTTGTTTTGAATAAAAATAATTGTTTTGCTAATATGAAATCACAGCAGATATGTTGATAATGATTGGACTGATGTATACCGTGAGGTGAAGTAACATACCGATAACTTTGACATTGATGGTTCCAGTAGCAGTCCCCAGACTGTTCTCCAGAGTGATGGTGTAGGCACCAGCATCAGCACGCTGGCACTTCAGCATCTCCAGGTGAGCGCTGTTCATCTCAACGGTCATGGAGAGCCGGTCGTCGGTTTTACACTCTACTGTGTCTTTCTGCCATACCATCTTGGGAGTTGGGATTCCTTTGTAGGGGATGTTCAGATGCAGCTTCTCACCTTCAACAACAATCACATCCTGTGCATCCAGATCCATGGTTGGAGCACCTGCAGGCCAGAAGACATGTTAATTATTGAGGATTCATTCTGACTTCTGTAATGCTTTAAAACAAAGAGTCTGTCAATACTTACAGTCAGGATCCTTGGTGGCAACTTTGTCGGAGATTTCAGAGGGATCGCTTACACCAATAGAGTTGATGGCACGAACTCTAATCACATACTTTTTCTCTGGTTTGATTCCATCATCAATCCTAAACTTCAGCTCTTTAATGGGCCGGGCGTTTACCCTTAGCCACTTGAGTTCTGGACGAGCCTCTGCCACCTCAACATGGTATCCAGTTATTGGACAGCCGCCATCTTTGGCTGGTGGTTTCCAGGTGACATTGATGTGTTCCCTGCTGGCATCAACAATGGCCACATCCAGAGGAGGAGATGGAGGACCTGGGCAGAGATTATGCAATGTTTAAAACAGAATTAAAAGGTGTTCCTTTAGGTTCATTGATAATTAGTTGAAGGAATTTTAATTCAGTCTTAAATTGAAAATATTTCATGAAGGATATCTCTCTCCCCTGTCCCCTGAACAAATCCTTTATAGTTAGGTGTATGAAACATTTTGGCCCTGACCAATTAGGATTTACAAGTATTTCCATTCAACAAAGATGTTTCTTTTGATAGGAAACAACACAAGCATTTTTGTAAAGATAATAAAACAATTTAAAATAGTATAATTTTTAAGTTTTAGAAAAAACAACATTCTGAAAATGATTCAGCTATAAAAATGGGCTTGACTATTGTTTGTTGTGAAGAAAACCTGAAGGTTTCTTACTTGTTGGATCCTCGATGGTGAGGATGACAGTGGGCTCACTTGGATCTCCCACTCCGGCCTCATTCTCAGCTCTGACCTGGAACTGCACCTCTGATCCTTCATCAACATCTGTCACCTTGAACTGCGTCTGCTTATCTGGAGTCTTGCAGCACTTCAACCATCGAGTTCCAACCTTTTCTTTCTTTTCAATCACATACCTGTGAAAAAAAAAAACAATCCTGCTTAGCCTCAAATAATACACTTGCCATCCTTTTTTAAATAGAAAGTTATCCTTAAGTCTTTTAACTAAATGCTATATTTGATAGTCATTTTACTTGGTTATAGGTCTTCCACCATTGCTCTTTGGAGGTTCCCACTTGAGCTCCACATGTCTCTTAGTGACTTCCATCACTGTTACGGCGTATGGAGGTCCAGGAGTTGCTGTAAAAGGGCAACAGAGATTTAAATTCTTCAAAAAAGTTGTTTTTCCTGAACTGGTTTTGTTTTAATATCTTTTAAGGAACATCAGTATATTAGTGTGATATTTTGCAAATAAAAAACATAAGGAGTTACCATTAGAAAAAAAAAGCGAAGAACAGGTAACAGATCAACTAATGTTTCTGAATCTTACTGAATGTATCCTTGGCGAGAACTGCATCTTCCAGCTCGCAGAACTCTCCCATTCCAACGGCATTCTCAGCAGCAACTCTGAACACGTAGAGGGATCCTTCATTGAGGGGAGTCACTGAGTATTTGAGCTCCTTGATGGTAGTGTCAATAGTCTGCCAGGCCTTCCGCCTCACATCTCTCTTTTCCACCACATAGTTTGTGATGGGTGAACCTCCATCACTGCTTGGAGCCTGCCATTTTAGATCAGCGCTGATCTTGGTGATGTTGGTGACCTCCAGCCACTGAGGAGCAGATGGAGGGTCTGAATATGGAAAACACAGAATGTTAGTCCATTATGTAGTTCCTTTCCATAGAGAACCCTCTGCTGCCAGTTTCTGTGCAGGACTTACAGAGTCTCTCCTTGCAGACCACAGGGTCACTGGGGTCGCTGGGTTCACTCTCACCGGCCTTATTGACAGCTTTAACTCTGAATGAGTATTCCTGCTTCTCCATCAGACCCTGCAGCTGGTGCTCTGTCTGAGGAACATCCTCTGCAATACGGATCCATTCCTCGCTTCCAGTCTTCTGGAACTCAATGATGTAACCTTCAATCTTTGCCCCGCCGTCGTGCTCCGGTCGTGTCCATGCTAACAAGGCAGTGGTCTTGCCAACTTCCCTGACAACAGGTTTTCCGGGTGCCCACGGAGGATCTAACAAAGAGTTCAGTGTTTTATGATTTTCACATTACTCTGATTATTGGTGAATTCAATTGGTTTGGAAATTGGAAACAAATTGGGTATGAATTTCCACCTTATCTTAGCACCTCTAGCTGCAAGTCCATAAACTAGCATCATTTGATAATTATTATGTCGCTGACTGTTAGTAGCAATTGAACCCTAACCCTGACTTCTGACTTTGGAAGGTTTTCTTGTATCTCTTATGAATCTTAGAAAATCCAGTTTCCAAATGCAAAGATAATGCACCGTAATACAATTGCTGGCATATGATTTAGTGGCTTAAATCCTCAAAAGTAATAGATTAATGATGGTGATAGACTTGTGACATACCAATAGGATCTTTGATAAGCACAGGATCTGTCTCTGCACTTGGTTTTCCAGGTCCAGCTAGATTCTCTGCCAAAACACGGAAGCGGTACTTCTTCTTGGTGGGAAGACCTTTTACCCTGGAACCAAAGAGATTAGTAGTATTAACAATTCTTCTGATTAACGCTTCTCACTGCTTTGGAAACCTGAGCTAATTACCTGAAAGTTGTGTCCTTTATGGGCAGTTTGTTGCATCGTATCCACTTGTCGCTCTCTTGATCAAACTTCTCGATCCAGTATCCTGTGATAGGGCTGCCACCATCCTCATCTGGCTCAAACCAGGTCAGTGTCACTGCATCCTTGGCAATGTCAGAAGGAGTGACTCTGGTTGGAGGACCAGGTGGATCTGAAATAGTTGGACAGAAAAGTGATTTATACAAAAATTCAGGAGTCACATCTTCTGTTTGTTGAGTGACGGGTTGAGCTATAGGGCAACTTACCAAAAGAGTACTTTGCAATAATTGGTGTGTGCTCTGTAGGTATGCCAATGCCATACTGGTTCTCAGCACTGATTCTGAAGACATACTCCTTCATAGCAATAAGCTTGCAGGCCTTGAAGGTGGTATCCTTCACAGTGGCTGACAATTTGACCCACTCCTCTTTGTCTATCTGACGTGCTTCAATAATGTAGTTGGTGATGGGTGAGCCACCGTCATCTCTGGGAGGGTTCCACGCTAAAACGCAGGACTCGTTGGTGATCTCTGAGATATCAAAGGCAGCTGGAGGGCCCGGTTTATCTGAGGTAAAAAACAAATGGGAAATGGCATGTACTTGGATAGCGCTTATCAAGCCCAGAAGACCCCAAAGCGATTCGGACTACATTCAGTCATTGACCCATTGAGTGGTGGAATGCTAAATTATAGCCACAGGTACCTAGAGGCAAGGCTGCCATTAACTATTTGATCAGAAGTGAGAAATCATTTTCTCAGTTGTTCTATAGAGGAGTAACCCTCACAGAAAGAACTCAGAAAAATTATGTTGGTTAAATTTTGAAGACTGTACCTAGGATGTTGACATCAATGGTGGCAGTGGCGCGTCCACAGATGTTGACTGCCTCTATGATGTAAGTGGCCGTGTCTTCTCTGGTGGTGTTGCCTATGGAAACTTTGGAGTGTCCCGGCTGGGTCTCAATGTTTATACGGTCATCAGCCCGTAGGACTAAGTCAGCCTTGGTCCATTTTACACGAGGATCAGGCTGTCCTTTGACGTCTGCAGGAAGCTCAATCTTGGTGCCTGCTCTGGCAGTCAGGCCTGCCAGCAGCTTCACATCCAGCTGGATCTCTGGTGGTTCTGTATAAGTTTTTTTAAAAGAATATAGTCAGGTCAGTTGTTTTTTTTATAATATAATCTGTCCTTAGAAAAACTATAAAAATGTTTAAAATTATGGGCTAATTTTCTGTCTCTTGATTGTGTTTAATAATCCTGTGTAGCAAAATCAGCATGATGAACAAACCACCGCACCTCGAGCATCTACAGCCTGAATCTCATCAGTGGCCCTGCAGGGTCTGCTGGCCCCCAACTTGTTCACTGCTCTGATTCTATAGGCGTACCACTGGCCCTCGATCAGCCCCGTCACCTGGAACCTGTGGTCACAAAAACATCTCAAATTATATCCCGTTACCCAGATCAGATTGATGATACTTGCAATTAAAGTGTTTAATTTTACTTGAGTTCAGGCATGGGGTCACCACAGGGTTCCCACTTGTCTGTTCCGCGTTGACACTTATCAACCACATAACCTTTAATCGGAGCACCACCATCATACTTTGGAGGTTCCCAGGAAAGGAAGATGCTCTTGCCACTCTTATCACGCCATTTTAGGTTCTCAGGAGGATCAGGAATAGCTAGACGAAAAATAGATTTTGATCGAATATAAGAATATGTGAGTGACATGCATTTGCAAGAATTAGACCTAAAGAATTATACCTAATGTTAAAAGTTGTTTCTTTGCACAAAGAGAGATCATACTTACTAGCAGGTGAGGAGACATTTACAGGCTCATCTATGTATGCTGGTTCTCCAGGTCCACACTTGTTGCAGGCAATAACGCTAAACAGATATTCTTTTCCCTCAATCACATCTGTTACTGTGTGCTCCAGATCCATGACACCAGTAGCAACCTGAAGAAAATGTTACATTGTGCATTAATCCAACAATTAATCCATCGATTTTAACTCTCATAATATCAGATACTCTTCTCAGATGTACCTTGGCCCAGGTCTTGCGGGAAACCTCTCTCTTTTCTATCTGATAGTGGGTAACTGGACTTCCTCCATCGTGTTCTGGTGGCTCCCACATCAGGTGGACATGGTGCCGAGTTACCTCAGCTACTTTAAAGTCTTTGGGTGCACTTGGACATGCTGTGAAAGTAAAAAGAAACAGAATTTGAGAAAAACATTTTAGTACTTCTTCAGAAACACGGTTTACCTAAATCAATATGAACACATAAGAGCTGAACTTACCGATGACATTGACCTCAATCTCTCCAGAGACAGATGCGACATCATTCTCCAGGTGCAGGATGTATGTGCCTTTATCAGGACGGACACTTGGAGAGATTGTCAGCTCTGTAAATGTTGGCTTTGTTACCATGGAGACACGCTCCTCTGCTGTGGTCAGCTCCTTTTCTCCAAACTTCCACTTAGCTGTGGGAGTGGGGTATCCGGTAATGGGGACTCTGATGGTGAGAGGCTGAGGAACAATAACTTCCAGGCCATTCCTAAAACCGCTTAGATCAAAGGTTGGACCAACTGTGGAAAGAAAAATGTTTTCTTCATTGACACTTGGAAGAGTTTGACTCAAAATATCAATAGCAATAATTTCTATAGCAGTTTGTTGTTCAGTGCATAATTTAAAATTTTCAAGAAAAACTAGCCAAATGAGTCTCACCATGTGGGTCGTCGGCAAGCAGTGGTCCAAGCTGCTCTGCTGGATCTGAGACACCAGCAGCATTCTCAGCACACACTCTGTACAGGTACTTCTGACCAGGCTTTAGTCCAGAAACCTTGAGTTAGACAACACAGAGTGTGAATTTTCACAGCTAAATAAGAGATCACTGGGGAGATAAACAGGATTATTTGGTAAAGTTTGACTGAGTTTTTGGGAAGCTCTGTACCCGGTAGGAGAGGTCAGGACATAGTCTGGCGTTGCAGCGTAACCACTTGTCTGAGCCCTCATCGCATTTCTCGATAATGTAGCCGGTGATCATGCTGCCACCGTTGCTTAATGGGGTTTCCCAGGTCAGAGTGACAGCGGTGTTGATTTGGTCATTGTAGTTCAGGTTCAGAGGTGGACTTGGCCTCTCTGCAGGACATAGAATATTTCTCAGTATAACCATAACCCTAACCCTACCCTACAGGATGTGGAATTCTTCACAACTGATGACTGATTTGAAGAAAATAATGCAGTTCATTGATTTTCTTAAGCTAACATCATATTTTCAGGCACTGTTTTGAATGATTATTTTTGTACCAAACTCTGATATGTCTAAAATACGTTTTAAAATTCCTGTACAGAAATGAACCAAACATTTGAGCAACTTCCACTCACCAATGGGGTCCATGATCTTCACTGGGTTGGTTGCAGCACTAGGCCTTCCAATTCCGGCCTTGTTTTCAGCTCGAACTCTGAAGATGTACTCCTTGTATTCCACTACGTCATTCAGTGTAGCCGATCGATCACTGGCTCCACACACCAGGGCCGCCTCCCATTTCACAGAGGTTCTGTCACGGAGCTCAATCACGTATGCAGTGATCTCTGAGCCCCCGTCAAACTTAGGAGGCTCCCAGTTGACAGTGGCTCCAAACCTGTTCACCACACCCAGGCCAACATTTTCTGGAGCATCTGGAACATCTGGAGATTGGCAACAAATAGAAGAAAATATTTATTACAAAGTGTGGAGGTTGTAAAAACAGTCGAGGAACTATTAGTGTTTGCTTACCAAACTTGTTCTTGGCCTGAACGGCATCGTCAGTGGCAACAATAGGACCGGGACCAACTCTGTTACGAGCACAGACTCTGAACAGGTACAGGGAGTCCTTCTGGAGACCACTGACACAGTATTCTGGAGTATCAGCCCGGTCTGTAGCAAGAGTCCAGGTCTTCCGCTTTACATCGCGTCGTTCTACCACATAAGCGATAATCTTGCTGCCACCATCACTCTCAGGCTCCTCCCAGGCTAAACTGACCTCACCATCAGCAGTGTCAACCACCCTTAGGTTCTTAATAGGTCCAGGGACATCTGAAAATAACAGAAAATACTTAGAAATCCTATAGCCCCAGTCTGCAGATTATCATGTCTCCTATAACCCACAGACTTACCAATCACATCCAGGTTGATGAAAGCCTCACCCTCACCATGTTTGTTTTTGATTACCACTCTGTACCGGCCCTGGTCCTCCTTAGTAGGGCTCTTAAGACGGTACTCAGTTTTGTCAAGTGAAGTATCAATATTTTGAACAGGTAAGCTTTTGCCATCAAAGAACCACTCTGCATCAGCACGAGGATAGGCATCATAAGGAACCGTCATGATGAAGGGTTTTCCAGCATCCGTCACCAGATTCTGGTCAGTGGTCTTGATCTTTGGAATAGCTGCAGAGGTAATACATTAGTTTAGAACAGATTTTATTTTCCATTTTATTTTTCAGCTACTTTTGAGGAGTGCAAAGCTTTAAGTAATTCCAGTTTAAAATATTTTGAAGTAGTTGGATTCAGGAATGTTGAACCAGAAAAAAATCCAAACATGTAAGACATTTGCCCTTGGGAAGTGATATTAATACCTCTGCCTTAAGGAATACAATAAGTTGATACAATTTAAAAATGGATTAATGTCATATTTTTACAGCAATGTTTTGCAGTTTTGTCATGCTGGACTTGCCTGCCAGCTCCAGTTTGGCCCGGGCATCCTTGTCTTTGGCCACAATGCGGTACTCTCCTTGGTCTCTGGGTCTGATTTCACAGACTTGTAACCGGTGGATCTTCCCCTCACTGATCATCTGGTACTTGTCACCCTGCACAATGATCATGTTGTTTCTCATCCACTTAATCTCCACTCTGTCCTTGTTGAGCTCAACCTCGAACACGACATCTGAGCCTGGAGGTTCAAACATGTCCTGTGGTGGTCTGATGATCTCCACTGGGGTCTCTTCAGGAAATAAAGACATATCCATTGTGAATATTAGACAGTTTGTCTGCGTTTCTATGACTAGATGTAGAATCGGGAAGCTGACCTTCAACAAAAAGCCTGGCTCTGGTCCTTCTCTCATCCACACCACAGGCATATTCACACTCGTCATCTGGTCTGCACAGCTTGACGATCAATCTGCATGTTTTGCCTTCTTTTTCCATATGATATCTGCAAAAATAATATGGAAAGGTTTGCATAAAAATAATTTAAAATCTTGTTTGCAATGTTGCAGCTCAGTTTGCCTCTGATCTGCTGAGTTTGACTGCTGCTCTGTTTGCATATCATGGCTTGCAAAGTAGGACAGATACCTGGGTCCTTCTCGGATCTCTCGTCCATTCTTGTACCACTTGACAGCAGCCTTCTCCTTACTCAGCTTGCAAGTGAACTCTGCATCCTCAAACTCAGTAACAGTCTGATCTCTGAGCTGTCCTGTGAAGTCAGTTGGCGCCTCGCTAATGATCAGCTCAGCAGCACACTTGTCATCTCCAACCATGGCAGTGTACTCGCCCTCGTCTTCCATGGCACAGTCTTTGATAGTCAGGGTGTGTTTGAGTCCATCGGCTCTGTAGACAATGCGTTTGCTGAGTGTCACCTCTTGGCCGGCCTTCATCCATCTTACGGTCACTTCAGACCGGTTCACTTTACAAACAAAGCTGATAGTCTTCTTCTCCTGAGTCTCAATGTCTTCAATGGGCTCCAGGAATTTGAGTTTTTCCTCTGTGAAGATCAATGAAAGATTACAGAATCAACCTTTCATGAAGAAGACCAACACAGATGATATATAATTTACAATTTTTTACCTGCAACTTTAGCGCTGGCAGAGCACTTGGCCTGTTCTCCTCTGTTGTTAGTCAGAGAGACAGTATAGGTGGCCTCATCTGCCTTCTGGGCATCTTTGATCCTCAGAGAGAAGACGTTGTCTCTCTGAACCATCATGTACTTGCTGCTGTCAAAAATGGTCTCCTCATTCTTTAGCCACTTGGCCTTGCCTCCCTCAGTATTGGTCTCACAGTTAAACACAATCTCACTTCCTTCCTTCACCTCTGTGTCTTTAATTGGTGTAACGATCCTCAGTTTTTCTGCAGTAGAACAGGAACCAGTTAATGAATGTAATGAAAACCAGATGCTAAGAAAACAATGAAAATCTTACCTATCACACAGAGATCAGCAGAAGCTTTAACGCTGCCGATGTGAGCAACATAACCACCCTCATCCTTCCGGTCACATTTTTTCACAATCAAAGCCCTTCTCTTTCCTTCACTGATGATTGTGTATTTGTCTCCAGCTTGGATCTCTCGTTCACCTCTGAACCACTTCACCTCATAGGTGTCTTTGGACACTGTGCAGGAAAACTCAGCCTGCTCACCCTCTACCACTTCTTGGTTCTGAGGACGAGAGATGAACTCCGCTGCCAGTTCTTCAGAGCAGAAGAAAAATTAAGCCAGAAAGAACAGGATAAGGGTAAAAAGCTTAAGTAATGCCACTAAATGTTAAATGATCTAATCTCCTTTTTTACCATTGAGTTTTAGGGTGGCAGATGTTCTGACAGTTGGGCTCAGTCTGCAGTTGTACTCTCCAGCATCTTCCATCCTCAGGTCCTGGATGATCAAGATCCTCCTGCGACCGTCCATGATCTGATCGTAGCGTCCGCCCTCTGGCAGTTCTTCATCTCCTCTGTACCAGGTAACCTCAGCATTGGCCTTGGAAACTTCACAGATCATCTTTACACTGTCTGTCTCAGTTCCCTCCACATTGGACAGGTTCTTGGTGAATGTGGCTGCTTCCTCTGAGCAAACATAGAGCAACAGAGTTATGAATTTGTGTTTTTACCCTGCCACTCTGGCTCTGTTTTAACACACACAGTAAACTCATACATTTGGAGCTTCCAGTTTATGTCAAGACAACAAAGTTCACAAAATACGAAGCCAGAACCGTTTTAAATGTCCCAATGGTCCTTACCAATGACAGTGAGCATGCCAGACGTCTTGAAGGTTCTGGCATCACATTCGTACTCTGCCTCATCGTCAAACACTGACTTGTGGATGATGAGGATCCTCTGCACTCCTTTAGCAATGATTTCATACTTCTTTCCCTTCCTGATCTCGCTGCCGTCCTTAAACCAGCGAACCTTAAACCAAAACAAGGATGTGAACATCACTTCAAATGTGACCAAAGTGCATTTTATTTTTAAGAATAAACTCTTTTTAACAGGCCTTGAATAGATTGAAAACCTTACCTTGGCAGTCTCGCGGGAGACTTCACATTCAAACCTAGCTGATTCTTTCTCTTTGACTTCCACATCCTGTAGTGGTTTTGTAAACTCCACATAAGGAGCTGTTGATACAAAGACAAACATTCGTTTATTCCAACATTTTACTTCTTTTGCTAACAAATCTCATTCAACCATCTTTAGTCCTTATTCTGAACCCAAGAACAATTTGTGACTGAAAA
>CAEGAG010049630.1:0-47663 GCA_903067065.1 Brachyrhaphis terrabensis
AGATGGCATGTGATTTGAATTAACAACATTTTAAATTAACCAAATGAATCCAGAGTTTTGACTGTAATCACCAAACTGAGTCTGTAAGGAGGATGAAATGTCCTGTGCAGGTTTGCAGCACTTTGTGTTTGTCTCCATGTCTGACTGATAGAACTCAGACTTCACACTTCATAATGAATTAATGCACAGACCCGAGCAGCTCCAGACGACACTGGATTTGTCAGCCTTGATGTTGTTGTGTGGCTGTCTGCCAGTTCATCAGCCAGCCGTTCATTCACTGACTCAGTCCACCGCCTGCCAGAACCTCCATTATTTCATTTCCTCCTCTTCCCGTTTCACGGTGCCACTGCCTCTCCGTCTCTCTTCATCTCCATCCGTCTATAATGCTTCGAATTTCACACTTTCACCGTCAGGACATGAAATTAATTAGATTGCCAGCAAGTTTACACACTCCCACACACGCAACCTGACCAGCATCTTGAATTTCAGCTCTTGCCCATCAAACCGACTCCCAGAGGTACGGGACCGTCGTCAGGCAGGGCGTAAGTCCAAACACACCCACAGCAGGATTTCCCAAACGCAAACCGTCTGTTGCACAGAGTTCTGTTCACCACGGCAACAGCAAGGGTGTCGTAGCAACAAGACAGGCAGCTGTAGAGCAGAGTAACAGCTGCTCATTTGGAGCCACATCTGGCAACAGATCTTCTCAGTCCGCGAACACTCGCAGCACAGAGAAGGTCTCTGGAGAGAGGACGCGTGTTGCAAACCATAAAACACGGGGAAGGAGTCCCATGTGTGGCGGCTAAGCGTCCGACCCAACCCGAAGTGACATTTACTGCACAGGGAGGGCCATGCATCCGCTGCATCTTCTCAAATATGTCTCCCTTTTCACCGGTTTACCATCGCAGCGGCCCAGATGAAAAGTGTAATTAGGCAAAACATCCGTTTACACACTCGGCTGGCGCTACAAAGCATACAGAACACCACAACGCTCTTCTGGGTTTGGAGAGCAGTGGCTGCGAGAGAAGAGCTTCACAACAAACTGATTTTAGTCCAAAGCTGTGCGAGACCTGCTGCCGGGCTTAAGCACAACAATCAATAGTCCGCAGCTGCAAGGAGCACGCCGGTACAAAACATCGATAATATCTGAGGACAGCGAGGACGGCGCTCAGCGGACGCCATTTCTGTACACATCATATAAAAAAAACACAGGCATCCTGATACTGATTAGCTTAGATTTTACATTGTGTTTACTCCAAATTTCTAGATTTGTTTTCATTTTGTTCTGTCAGATTGCCATTTCTGAAGTCTTAAATTTGAATACAAATGTATACATCTTTATCATTTTTAGTTGTAGACTTCAAGAACAACAAGATACTTAACACCAGACTCTTTGCCTAAAGCAGCCAAACCATCAGTTCTGGAGTTACAGTTGAGAACTTGGAGTAAATTCAGTTAATTTATCATGTACCATGTTGGGACAAAGTATCTGTCAATGGAGTCCAGATTGTCAGTGATACACAATCACATCACTAATGTCATTCCAATGAAATAATGTGTTATATTACTGTACTTTAAACCTACTAAGTTTGCAACAATAAAAAAATGGTAAAAATAATCAAGATGTCAGTTCTTTAACAAAAACTACCATTAGTCTCTGGATTCCTCTCTAAATGCCCATTGATGCGTTTTCTACACATACCAATAACAGTAATAGAAAGACTTTGCTGCCATCTAGCAGTCAGAGTGTGAACTTCATTCGGTTGTGATGTTAGATCTTGAAGCTCTATTTGAATGATGGTGGATCCCCTTTAAATGTGGTTCAGTTTTCACCATGTCACTGACTTTCTGTGAAATGTGAATCCAAATAATTAGTGGAAAATCTTATTTGTATTTTTTCATAAAGCATCTCTAAAATATCTGAATGAAAATTCAGCTTGACAAGCAGCTGAACCATTTGTTTGTCTGTCTGCTATCGCTAACTTTATGTATCATATATGCTCTATTGAAACATGCAATTTACCAAAAATCCCTGCTCCAAGCAAAGCAACAGATTGTTTTGCATAATTGTAAACGAATTCAGGCAGTAAAGAGTGAAATGCTGGAGTCTAACAGAGCTGGTTTCTCAATCTACCACTTCGTAAAATTTCTTGTCCCTTTGATCTACATTCTGAAAAAATGCTCAAAGTCATGTTCATCCAGAGTTTAACAGAGTAAAACCTGTAATATCTGCTGTCGTCTAATCCTGGAATAAGTTCCTTTCTTTTCCCTTTTTGTGTTTAACATTTCAGCCTCTTACAGCATTCAGGCCTTCCTGGCTATTCTCTGACTAAACATTTGATCATCTTCTCAGACGCGTTGCCTCATCGTCTGCTACCGTTTAATTTCTGAAATCCTCCGACTGTCTCCTCTCTGATCATCTGCCTCTTCCAGAACATGATTCTGTTCTTCATCATCCTCCTCTGAGGAAGAACATATCATCATCTGATTTGCTCTTTCATCCCTCTCGTCCCCGACTGCTTCTTAAGGAGGAAAAACTCTGTTTCTTGTTAAGTTTGTTCAAGAGGGACAGAAAAGAGTATTTGTTCTGGTTTTTAACTCTGGGATAAAAAAGTTTGAAATGAATCATAATGAGTCATAAATTATACTAATTATCTGAACTTAAATACATGAGTGAAGCTGAGAAAATAAAATAAACGTTTCTTCATGTGTGGGAGTGCAGCATCGGCTCTGCTAAAAAATATAAGTTCAACCGCCGCGAAGCCAATATCAACTGTTCACTACGTGTCAGTGTGAGGGTCATGAGGGCAGCGTGTATCTTGCGTTGAAATGTCAATCTTTTTATGTAACTTAACATATGATCAGCAGCTAACAACCCCCCCCCCCCCAAAAAAAACGAGGAAATGTGGACATTTGCACAAACTGGAACACTTCCAAGCTGAGCTGAGAGGGAAGAAATATCAAACCAATGAGCTCACCGCGTGAACAACAACAGGCCCAGGGCTATTTATTCACTCTAACACACACTACATATACTTACAGTTGATTTTGTGACTTTTGCTCCCGGAAGATCTGTTGTTAAAAACTTAAACACTTTGACAGAACGGAAGAAACTCGACGCAGCTCCTGTTTATTTTGACTGGAGGAAGTTTGGCTGTTTCTTCACGTGGATCTTCTCCAAAAACAACGTGAAGCAGATCATCAAATTTAACGATGGGATTGTTTTGCTTATCTCAAACATCAGCAATAAATACAACTTCTTTGTGCAGACTTCTTCATAACAATGAAGAAGAAAGCGCTTTCTTTCAGCGGCAGCAATAAACAACCGGAGAGGGAGAGAAAAATCCATTACAGGAGAGGAAATGATAGCATTTCTCCAGCAACAGCAGCAGAAACTCAAGGAACTCTGATAAAGTGGAGAAAATGGCTCTTTTTATGATCCTAACTTTTAAATTGTTTGATTCACTTCTTTGAAAAAAAAAAAAAAAGTTTCTCAACTATTGCATCTCCAAGAAGTGAACGGTTTCAATAATTTAGGCACAAAAGGATGGAGGTTTGATTCCCTTTGGGAAAGCAAAGCAGCGTAAAGCTTTTACAAACCGTACAAAATAAAACCCAGGTAACTTAAAACTAGAGTAGAAGAGTTGAACCAGAAATTTCACAGGTAACCTCAGCTGGACTGGTGAAGTGAAAGGCTACTTTTCGGCACTTTGTGACAATTTTCCTTTTAATCTTTAAACTGTCTGAATGTGGTTAAAAGAGGCAGTCGAGCATGGAGTCAGGCCATAAAACTTGTGTTTTATATTTAAAAGATCTGAGTTCAGTCTTTTCTACCAATACTGCTGCACATTAAACATAATTTCTGTTCCAGTGCTAGTAGATTGGTCCTTCAATCTGCAGGACAAGCATATTTCTAACAGAGAGACAAATTTCATACAAGATTACACTCAAGCACAGCAAAGCTAGAAAATATCTTCTTTACCCCAAACGCTTTTTAGATTTTTTGTGGTAAAACCACCACATTTCTTGTCCTCTTTGTTTATTCAGAACTGAATAACTGAATGTGTTGCGGCTTGGCAATGATTAAATGAAACCAAAAGCAAACAAAGAAGAGCAATTTTTCAAAACAGAGTAAAACACTGTTGTAGAGACACATTCTGCAACGGTTGAAACCCAGTGAAAGTGAGTCTTTAAAAGCACTTTTAAAGTTTTTCTGTTGATGCCACAGTGGATTCTAGCTGTGGCATTTGTCAACCGCAGCTAGAAATCCACATTTACCAGTGATCAGACGAAAGGTGAAATCCTCTATTGAACTACATTTGACCGTGCATGTCACTTCTAAGCTTTTATTCTGCAGAAATCTGGATCCACATCTGCAACATGCCAGGGGAGTTTTCATGATGCAACATTTGAAGGTTGAATCAGAGGGAGAGGAATTTAAAAAATGAGACTTAAAAACTGAACTGAACCGATCAAATTCTCATGATCAATGTTCTTCTGCTTAATTCTGTGCAAAAGGCGACTTTATAAGGTTTACTGAAACTTTTTGCATTGGATAAAAATACAGACTGTATCATACAGGCTTTCATAGCAACAGTAAAACATCTGAAGAATTGTCTATCCTTTACTTTAAAGGACAGATTTATGAGCTCTAATGAACCATCACTGCTATGAAATTACAAAAGAACACTTCAAAGTGATGCCAACAGGTTCCTACTCAGCATGAGTTTGTGATTCAGAGGAAGCAAGGTCACATTTTACTGCTTAAGAGCTGAAAGACAACCGTCTGGATCTATAACAGCCAAATATCAGTGCAAATACTGCAACAGTCTGACATTTTTGCTGTTAAATGTTCAAATCGTCTACTGTAGTCATAGCACAGCAACATGAGTTATACATGGTTTCGATGCCTCCCTGCTTCAACAGGCCTCATTTAAATAAATGTGTATTTTTATCCTGCAGAAACTGGAGCAGAAACATCTAAAACTTGCATTACTACGGTCCTTGAATGCTTGCATCTTATCTCAGGCGTGTCAAAGACATTCATATTAGACAGAAGGATCGATTTGTCATGTAAAGTTTGCTGCTCTTTGCATAGTTCATGTCGGACATTTCTAACCACCAAGCTGGTCGGTGTGTCGCTTTCCCACACAGAGGGAAATATAAACAGAAGAAAATGCCAGAGAAAATGGATTCCAGTGCATGAAGACAAACATGGACATGAAGCTGGTTTATCTCAACCAGATACCTACAGTCCTGCAGACAGTGCGCGTGTGTTTGTGTGTGTTCTCAGATTCAGGCCCAACATGGAGCTTTAATTCAAACCCAATTTGAGTCGTGCCACTGCGGAGCCAAATTCCTTCCCTTTTCTTTCCCTTTAATTCCCGTCACACCAGCCAAGAACAACTGACCAGCTGCGGCGCGTGACTGTCAGGCTGTGTGTTTGCTCAGCGCCTCGTTTCAAGTCTGGTCCCGCTGAAACAACTGAGGTCATCCATCCTGGAAACAGCAGGATTTCCTGATAGACATTGACACAGCAGAAGCGGTGTGTGAAAAAATGGAGCCGAGCCTCACCACTTCCACCAGAATTAAGAGGATAAGTAGCCGGGGCTGCTAATCAAATCCACATGATTAACTGATTATCAGCGAGCGGAGCCAAAGGTTCAGCAAGCAGAAGCTGTGGCAGAACGCCGAGGAAGGAGGGCAGAGTAATTATCTCCAACAAGCAATAGTTGCTGCTCATCAATCTGGGAAGGGTTACAAGGCCATTTCTAAAGTATTTAGAGTCCATCATTCGTCTGAGAGGGAGATTATTAATGAGTGGAAACTATTCAGTTATTGCAGGAGATCACCAAGTGGCAAAACAAATAAATAAAAATGAAAAACTTTTGCAAATCTTGCTGCTCATCTGTCTGAAAGGTTAAAGGTAATTCTAAGCCCATCATTCTGCAGAGTGAATGCCTGTCAACAGGACAATATTCAGTGTTTGAGAAATATAGTAATTCAACCAAAATGCAACCAAATATATGAAAAAATACACCAGAAACGAAGCAGAAGAAGCAACTGATGCATTTTGGAGAATTTTGAAAAAAACCTGTAACGCAAATGTTGCTACAATGAGAAAAGGGTAATTTTCCAAATATAGTCATCCAAAAAATTTCAGACCAAACAGAACTCAGAAAAATAATGAAAAACCCTGAAAGATTAATTTTACTGTCATAAATTCACAGTTTATTAAAAAACGACAGATTGAAAAAGTACAGCATGACTGAATGGGAGAACGATTCATTTTGTCTAACAGTTCTGAATTTAACCTGAATTCAACTGAAGCCTTTTAGGTTTGCAATGTTGCAGCTGAAGCAGCTTTGTGGAATAATCCAAAGACATTTGATCAAAACGCAGCACAATGTGTGGAGAAAACCAAACAAAGCATTTCTGGACAAACATGTTGACTGCCAGGCACGGCGGTGGAGGAGTGGTGACTTGAACTATTACCTTCCAGGCACCTTTTAGCTGACTGGACCAAAGTATTTTACAGTTAAATGTGAGGCCATTTATCTAACAGCTGAAATGGAAAGGTTGTTGAAATGGCCCAGTCAAAGTCCAGCACTCCCTCTGGTTGAAGCTCTGTGGAGGGAATTTAGGAGATCTGTGCAGAAATTAATGTTTTCAGACGTCCAGAAGTCAGACAAACATTTCACATGAATTCTGAGGCTTAACTGAGTTTTCACAGCAAAGAGTCAGTTGGATGAATCCTTTACTGTTGGTTTCTATGAGCAAATCTCCTTGTAATGGAAACAACACTGCATGAAAACACTTCATGGATCTTTAAGTAATTCAGTCCAGCCATCTGATTGGTCACAGCTGCTCCAATGAAAACCTCCTCAGATCAGGATGACAAATCGCAGCTCTAACCAGGAAAAAAATAAAACCTAATCAATGTTTCCCACAACTAAAGGATTCATTTCATCACTCATGTGGATCCGTGAGTGATGAGTGATTCATGCTCCTGGATTCATCCTGGAGCATGGATCCAGGATGGTGCTGGATCCATGCTCCATCCTGGATCCATGCTCCATCCTGGATCCATGCTCCATCCTGGATCCATGCTCCAGCAGCAGCAGGATGGAACCATTCAGCTAAATTATAGGTTTAAAACTTCAGAGGCTGATGAGGTCCTGCGAACCCGTCAACATGAACCCAGATAGCGGCTGATAATAACTGACAATAACTGTTTCCAGTTGGGTAAATTGTGCCCATGAAAAGCTGCTTATGGTCAGCAGCAGAGCTCGGATACATGGCAAACATGGATTCACTGCTGAGAGGCCCAAACTCTGATCCCACCATCTGTGGGCTTCAGCAGAAACCGAGAGCACACAGGACTCCGTGTTTTCTCGAGCTTTCAGCCTCGCTTCTCTGTTCTTGGCCGCAGCGAGTGGAACAAGACGACGGCTCTCTGAAGTTGGAGCCCATCTGCCTCAAGGTTGGAGGTTCCGAGATGATTTTCTGCCCACCACATTTGTAAAGAGCGGCCCTCTGAGTTAGAGCGCAGTGAAATGCCAGAGCGTGTCTGCTTCCCTCATCGTTCTGCAGCGGTTCCAGAAACACTCCCACTGTGCCACCAGCTATCACAATACAGCCAGGGATCCCATTTTCCTCCTGCTTGGTGTGAAGTGTGACAGTAGCTACGGCAAGTGGAGGGATGCTGCTGAGCACCGACTTCTGAAGTCTAAGATTACAAATATGCTAGGATGCAGTTTAATCCATGTTAAGCTGCTGAACATGAGGGCTGAGGTCTTAGACGCTGTAATTAGCCAGCGACACCTCTAACCCCACAACTCTGCTCCTACCTCCACCTTCTTAAGGATGGCCTCAAGTTCTCACCGCGGGAAAAGAACCTCTTACCAGTTTGTACATCCATAAAGACAAAATACCCTGCTGGTCTTTTTTGTTGCTCCTGGAGAAAATCCTGGTTAAACTTGTGAACATTTGTGATACTAGAAGTCTTCAAATCCAAGAAAGTAAATCATAAAATGTACTTCTGTTCGATTAAATAAAAAGCGTGTGTTGATTTTTTTTCCTTTTTAATCCCAACAAGATATGAATATAAATAAATCAAAGTCTTGTATAAACCAAAGGGTGTTGAGCTTGAGTAAACAGCTCAATGTGGAGAATATAGCAGTCATGTTTTCAGATAGGATAAGCCTTAAAGGGCAGCACAGTAGAAATAACTGAAACCAACCTGCTGCAAATACTGTCTGGACATCTACAGTCATGCAAAGAGAAAAGTTCAATCCCTGTTTTATGGTTTTGGACGCCAGAATATCAAAACATGATCTGATTTCTGATCAAATATGTTTTAATAACTGATCCTTATGATGGTGTAGAAAGAAAAAAAAAAAGGGGGTAAATTTCCACCAAGAAATATAAAAAACTTTTGGATCAAATTCAGAACTTTTCAAAAAAAAAAAAGTTTTTCAGTTTCAGAGGTTGAAAATCTTCATCTGTGGAAGATTTTTTAAATTAATAAATTAATTAATTCTGAGATTTGTTGCCAAAAATTTACTTTTTTTTCTTTTTTTATCTACAATAACCTTCATACACAATCTTAGACCCTTGATGCAAATGCAAAAGGGAGGTTTTTATTCAGCTACAACGGTTAAGGTGTAACATAATATCCGGGTGGAAACATATCAGCAATAACCTTAAAGACAAAACTCTTGCTGGACATCAATCTAGGAAGAGTTATGAGCAAATGATTTGAAGTCCATCACTCAGATGAGAAGATTAGTCAGATGTGGAAAACGTTTAAGGCCGGATGATGTAGACATCCCAGAAAATTCACTCCAAGGTCAACGCTTACAGTATTCACATTAATCACAATGAATGTTGAGGTCCATCTCGACTCTCCAAGCCTCAGGCTGTAAAAACTTAAAGGTCATCACAGGACAATAAGATGGAGGGGTGATGAATGGGGCGTCTCCCAGTCACAGAGTCGACCATGAACTCGTATTCTGGAGATAAGCAGTTTGACCCACCGGGTCACAAACTGGATAATGATCCAGAGCAAATCTAACACAGAATGGCTGAAAAGGTAAAGAGCTGCGATGGCCCAGTCAAAGACCAGTCCTCAACTGGGTTGGACCTTAGAAAAGCTGTTTAGAAAGAAAAAACGCGCGCCAACCTCAAGGAACCAAAACATCTGATAAATTCCTCTATAATGACATCAGAGGCCAATAAAGTCAGTCAGGAAACTGCGGAGGATTTGTTTCTACACGTTACTGAATGACGTTTTTTCACTTGAAGGTATATTTGAATCATTTTAGAAGATTTAAAAGGGTAAATAATTGCATGCCTTGTAGAAGTAAAGCTCTACGACTGTATCGGCGCACTACTTGACTGCGCAGCACTGTCCAAGAAATTTATTGCGAAGTCAAATGAGTATTGTAATTAAGTTAAGGAGTAATAAAATGAAGGTCTCCTGCTGGTGCCTTAAAGTGTAATTGTTAGCCTGAGATTTCGTGGCATTAAAACCTAACCAGATGTCTTCAGATTTCACCTCGTCCTTCCAGTCTGGCTCCGGCTCTCAGAAACACGCTTTGTTGCAGAAAGAGCCAGCAGCTCCTTCAGATTAAACTCGTCATGTTTTGGACTGAATCTGGGCACTCTGGGTTTAAACAAGCCTGAAAACTGAAAGTGCATTACATCAATATGAAAATAGCTGGAGGCAGAGTTTTCCCAGAGTTTTTCCCCTGCATCATCTGATATAATGCTTTGAATTCTTCCCTCTGCTGCTCAAACGGGCTGAATCGCAGAAAAGCACATCTCCTGTGATCAAATCTTATGAACTCAACAACTGAAGCATTGAGTTGCAGGCTTGATTTTTAGCTTTGCAGCTTTACTTCGACCCGGGCACCAAACAGCTCAGAGCGGACTAGAGTAAATGTAATCGGGTCAACAAGCTCAGGGCCAAAAGTTTGGCACTTTTGTTCAATGCGAAAGATACAAACCCTCAAGGTTACAGTGAATTGCATTCAGATTCAGCAGGATGGAGGGATTATTATTAAAATTGCTCAAACAGTTAAGTTTCTTAAGTTACTAAACTAGATTGTTGCTTAAAAGCAACATTTAAAGAGCAAATATTTGAGAACCACAAATGGAGATATAAAGAATAATTAAGCAACATCACATTTTCCAACTATATAAATAGCTATTTGAAGCACTTTCATATAAATATCACTTTGCAGAATTTTGAAGATTTTCACTGAAAACTCAAAACAAGGTGGAATCTTGAGTCCTAACAAGCTGAAGCTGATGATAAGCAGGTAGTCAACACTCACTGTAACTTTATGCTAACAAACAAGCTTTATAAGAGGTGGCATCTTAGTTACATTATTTTCACCCAACATTACTGCAATGAAGTTAAACCCACTATAATAAAACTTACCATGCAGACAGAAGAGAGGTTTGCACACAATCACCAGAATAAAGTATTCTGGTGAAAGAGAAGAAGATGAGCTGATTTATGCATTATAACATCTGAGTAGCTGAACAAGAACTGCTAGCTCTACATCTAACCTTAAAGCTGTCAAAAGGTTTTGTCACATAAGATCATTAATGTCTTTCTGTTGGGTGCCGGTTTGCCAGGTCTCTAAGCTACCATTCTCTAACTTTATGAAGTCAAATTAAAGCTACAGACGTTGTGATCACCACTTTTGTTTTGGTAGAGTGTTGGAATATGCATTGTTTCCCCAATGCAGTGTCAGTCTCATCTGCTGCCCTTTTTTCATTTCTATGAATTGTAAATATGAAAATAATAGCCATCGAGAGCTATTAGCCAAAACTTAACTACAAAGAAAAAAATGAGATCTGCCCTTTAATTTAGGAAAGAAACATGTAGATGTTAAGAATTACGACAGTTTCAGGTAGAGAACTGACCTAAAAAAGACCAGAATTTTATATCAAAACCCAAAAGAATTTCTTCTTTAAGTTTACCTCAGTCCTGGCCTTCGACGGCTGTTAAAGCCTCCTCTAACCCCGATACAGATAAGCATCCACACTGCAGGCTCTGATCTTGTATTCAAAGATGAAGGGAGGATTTTAAAGCCTTAGGAAGAAACATACCCACGGATTTTATACCCCGTTTCTGAGATACAGCCGGGCTCAAAGAGATGTGCAACTTAAACTTATTGATTGTCAGTTTGATGCACTGCTAGCAGAGCGCAGAGGATTTCTACGTCAGCTCAAGGTTCTGTGAATATTGTGGCAGCGTAAAAGCAGCCGAGGTTGAGGGAAGGTTTGATGTTGCATTGACAAACATGAGAGGAGATCCTCGGAGAGCTGAAGAGGAAGTTTATCAGATAAACATCTGTCAGCGCTGCATACAGACGCGTCATTAATTACATGTGATCTGAGTGGAACTGCTGACAGCTTCCTAATCAGAGTCTTTGAAACAGTTCATCTTCAGGAAGAGTGAAGGTTTGTAGGCCAGAGCTCCTGCAGTCTGGAAAAATATGAGGTTCAGTTGAGCTTTTTGCTTTTTAGGGAAAAACATGTAGCAGAAGAACAGAGTATGGAAAATAATTAAACTTCTGGACCTATTCTGTCCTTTGACCTTTCATTAGTTCTGTTGTTTGTCCTTTTGTCCACCCATCTATTCAGTTTTTTTTTTTGCACAATCCATATTTAATGCCTTTGAGTCTGGAAAAGCCTGATATTTTTATATGTAATATGTGCAGACACCCTGGAAGGTTCTGTTTTCTTTTTGAAAAAGCATTTATTAAACACGGAAAGCGTGTAATCTGTGTTTAAATAATTTATTACAGCCATCCATGTGTTGATGGAACATGTATTTGTTTAAGCTGATATTGCAGTTACAATATTTAAACAACTGAGACTATATATCTAAGCCAGGTCCGTCCTAAAAAAGACATTTTGCTCTCAGTTGGACGTTTTACCTTATTTAATCCAAAAATTTTGAAATAAAGTAACAGCAGACATTAACGAAAGGGTTTCAAATGAATAAACTACTTAAGGCAGTTCTGATGTTAAAAGGGAGCTGAAGCAGGTAAGCAAAGTATATTGATTATAAAATCTCAAAGTACCAAGTAGGTAAACCAATAACTAGTTCCAATAGTAAGCAAAAAACAACTAATATGGACCAAATCATCAACTAAAGCTGCCTTTTAAAGTATGCTGCGGATTGCAATCAGTTAATTTATTTAAAGTTGAAGGTTGTCAGAAGATGTTATTTGTTCATTAGCTTTTGTTATTTTAGAAACAATAAAGTTCATTCTTGGGATTAAAACTGCTGCAACAATCTTATCAATGTCATTTCTCTTCTTTATAAGTAACTAAACGTTGAACTCTCTGTGACTCATCCAGTGCCATTTTCATTCATCGGATCATAATTGAGCCTTTAATGTCAGCTATTGTGGGTTTAACATGAAAAATAGAGATAAAAAGAAGAAACGGAGAGAGAGAGAGAGAGAGAGAGAGAGAGAGAGAGACTCACTGTATGTAACCATTTGTCTTTCATCAGCAAACTGAGAGAAAGCAAACAGTTCTGCTCAGTCCTGCAATCTAACAACATTTGGAGTAAAACTGCAATCTTTGCACCTGTCAGGACCCGGTCTGATCCCTTGGCGTTTTTAACTTGCATCACCTGCAACAGGGTCAATTTGCAGCTTGTACGTTCTGTACCTCGGCAGACTCTCAAGCACAAAATGTTCTTTAGAAATGAAAAAGGCGGTGAGCAGATCTCATAATACCAACTATTACCAAATGATGGCTGACAAGGAAGTGAAACCTTTTAGACTACATTAAGAAAATGGAAGCTTTTATCCTTCATCAGCTCCACAAACTACACCTTAAAAGGACCCGGCTCTGCTCCTTCAGAAACTCACTGTGGAGAATATAAAGGAATGAAATGATTGCAGAAATTGAGAGGTGGTAACAGTGTATATAGAGAGCACCCATGTTTTCTTTATACTTTTATGTAAAGCAGGAGATTTATGTCATGTTTCTTCTACCTTTTGGTGTCTAACGCATTTCAGAGACAACAATTCTCCCACATTCACCATGTGCAGGAAATCTACATACTTTTCTGCATTTTTCACCTTTTTCTGACCTTTTATCTCTTTGGTATTGTTTTTTCCAGTAACCTGTTCTAATTTCCTGAATTTTCTCCAGTTTTCCATGTTTCCCGTCTCCTCCTCTCCCTCCCTGATTCTCTGCATCCTTCTGCCTCCTCAAAGCTCTGAAATTTCATCTCCTTTTGGCTCATTAGGGAAAGTTGTTGATACCTTTCCTGCAGCTTCCTCTCCATTGTTCTCTGACCACTTTCAGCTGCAGCACCGCTATCTCATTACAAACACGACCGCCCTGATCTCTTTACCAGAGTCTTCCTGTTTATGCAGTCTCTTCTTATTATATGGAGGCATCACACAGATGAAGTTACACTTTGTAAAACGTCTTTTCCTCATTTTATTCCTTCCAATGTTGGAACTTTTAGTCTAATATATAATATATACCTTCAAAAACCATTCAAACTAACCTGAGCCTTCATAGTTCCCAAACACTGAACGTTTAAAATGAAATGTGAGGAAAATAGGAGGGAAGAGAAATTATGCGTTGCAATATTCACCATGAATATCATCATGCAGCCCAACTTCAGATTCATAAAAGTGGGTTTTCAGACAGGAACAGGATGCCAAACTGGTGAAGCCAATCAGCACGGAGGAAAATGAATGCTGCTCCTGGATTGGATACTTTGGAAACAACAGACAAAGGCAATGCAGAAAGCTATTTTATCTTCATAAGCTGCATTTTCTTTAGAAATGTTTAGATATGCTTTATGAAAAGATCTGAAAATTGGCACATTGTTAAACCAATAAGTCACATTCCACAGAAAAACGTGCCAATAGACGGGGCTCTGCTGTAATCACTTCACCCTGGAAGGTTATGAAAATAGCTGTTCAAATTCTAATGTGCGTCTCTGACTTTTGTAAAACTGAGCTGATGTTCACTGGAATGAGGTTTACAGCAAACTGGTGCCAAACATTTCATAATGCGCCAGATTGCAGAGTTTGCTTCATAAATGCTTATTATACAATAAGAAATTGATATCTGTTTTTTGTACCATTTTCATGTTGTTTTTATAAATAATACATTACATTCTGCAGTGTGGTGGTTTCAAAGGAATCTGACCACAGATACAATTTTAAGCGTTTATGTTGCCGTGGGCGACGGTTTCTCCTTTTGAAACTCTTTGAACTGCAGCGCTGTCGGAGCGAACTCAGGTGAACTTCAGAGGCCAGTGGACCATTTGAAGTTTATGTAAACAGTACATTTTAGGCGTTAGCTTCAACATGATGTGTTCAAGATATGAGAATGAAATCAGGACACACACTTCTTTTATGAAGATCTTTTCTGAAGGTTTTTAAAATCTAATAAATCGTTTTACACTGGTGGGAATCAGTGATTAGAAGATGCTTCATGTTTTGTAGATATACGATTAGCAGGAGATAAAGCGAATGGTTTTTGTTTGTAGTTTTGTTTCTTTTTAATTTATTAAGCTCATATCTGAACATTTTTTTCTGCTGGTACTGGATCTCTTGAGTTTCCGTTCCCAGCCCTGCGTCCCTCCTCTTCTTTCCTGTGGTGTTTAACTTTTGACCAGGTGGATTTTCTCTTCTGACTGACTCACTTCATTTCCTTATCTCATTTCCTTCTCTCCCAGTCTCTTTTTTCTTCTTTCCTCAATAACACTGGCATTGTTTCTTTTAGTTTCTGCATGTCCAGTTCTCTAAAACACAGTTTAAAACTACAATTCTTACTATCCAGCAACAGAACAGCTGCAACTGAAGCCGACATCAGAACAAAGGAATTCCAGTCCCAAAGATCTTCTCAAGATTTGGGAAAAGTGAAACATTTCCTTTTGTTTTCTTGGTTTGGTCACATTTTACTTTTAATACTGCACTAACCTTATTTACAGCGTCTCTGGAATAAAATATGCACCCTTCTCAGAGAGGCCAAAGCATTTCTGCAACTTGATCATTTCACCCTTTTTAAATGAAACCCAGTTAATCGTTCTCAGACGGTTTTATTTTCTCTGCCACAGCAGCTATGTTCCCTCAGCACCAGAAACGTCTTGGGGAGGATTTTGTGGTGAATTGTTGAGCTATAAACTGAAACTCCATCCTGTGTGTAACTCAATCAGCACTTCACGACCGACGTCTACAAGCAGGCGCACGTCAACCATTGTAACTGCGGAAAGGTGAGCCGACATGCTGCTGAAGGTGGCTTCAACCCTCAGTTTGGCTCATTTTATCTTTTAAAGTTTGGACTTTTATCCAGCAGTCCCGGCCCGGTGCTTTGGGAAGCAGATTCTGCAGCTTTGCAGCGTCTGGGTTCCCGTTGGGTTTCCCTGCGCAGCTCAGCTTCGTTTGGCTGCTTCCAGGCTCTGAGCAGCTCCATTTAACTTCATCTAAGCAAACAGTGGAACCACGTACGCACCATAAAGTAAAGGAAAATAAAAGACAAATGAAAACAGAGACAGATCCATTATATTTTGGATGCCAGCTGCTTCAGGTTGGATAATCTCTGGTGAAATTCCTCCCACCAAACTGATCCAACAACAATTTCTGGTTGCCATTTGTCTTTGGTTTAATTTTAATCAGTTCAGCTCAGTTAAGTTAACAGAAACACCAGATTATTTATTATGACTAAATTATGTCCAACTGCAGCTTTTTAGCTCTTAATTTATTGCTTCTCCCTCTGATGGCGGCTGAGCTGAGAACTTCAGGCATGAGCTGCTTGTCTCACTCGGTCAACTTGTCATATTAGAACATTTTAACGCCTGTCTGGCAAAATTTGGTTTATGGGTTTACAGCAGATAGAGCCAAAAATCACAGAATCAGCGTAGGGCAATTTGGAGGCAGTTTGCTGAATTAGTCACAGACTGAAGGAAAATTAAACAAACATGCATCCAATATCAGGTCATTTTACAAACACTCAGGTTGTAATTTAAACCCTGACAATCACAGGAAACTACATTTTTGTGAATGTCATCCTAAGACTCAATGTGAAATTAGTCAACTTGATGGAGGCTAATTATTCAAAAGGTCTCGACTCAGGTCCACATCAGTGGGGTAAAATTACGGGGGCGAGTGACACATAATGAGCAGGGGGTCAATTACTCTGACAGAAAAATGTGAGTCCGCTGGGCGGCTGCTAACCACCGAGGTCTGCTGGCGGCGGAGGTTAATGCGGCGTTGACCGCCGGAGGAACAAGATGGCTGCAGTCTGACGTCCAGAGAAGCTTTCCACTCAGGGATGGAGCACGTGGGTCAGCAGCAGGTCATCTGCTGAGTTCACATTTTCTTAGAAAAGATGCAAGGCGCTAGATTCTTCAGATGTAAACAAGGGTAACTACTGGAGGAAAGAAATGCAGTCTGAGCGAACTACATTCGCTAATCACTCGCAGGATTACTGCAGGATTACTGGTAGATTGGACATGAATAGTTCTAATAGTTTCTAACAGCTACAACTATTATAACTTCTTGAAGGGGAGTTACTAAGAGTTACTGATGATCCTCATCGCCTCGTTCGAGGCGTCTTGATTGCCAGTGAACTCCCTCTATGTTAAATGAAGGACATTAGCTGCAGTATTTAGCAGAAAGATGTAACAGCTCACAACCAGGATCATTAAGTTGTAGATTAAAGGAAGGATTCAGTGGAGGAGAAATTCAGATGTTGGACAGTCGCTGTATCCAGGAGGTCTTGAATTTCACCTTAAAGATAAAATTACACAATGAGGTTTCTAAATACTCTGGTATTTTTTATCCTCTATATTTTTGTGCCAATTAAATATAAAATAAACTGATTAACATTATTAGATGCAGGGGAAAACTTCAGAACTTTCTATCTGTGTAAAATTCTTTTAAATCTACATCTGATTTGTTTTCGATTAAAGGTTTTAAGTAGAATGTTTCCAGACTAATACACAGTAACTTCCTTTCTCATCTGTTCTTGAATTTGTGGAGATCTGCTCATGATTTCCTGTCATTCCAGATGTTCCAGTCTACTTCCAGTTGTCAGACAGCTTCTATTTAAAGATTTCTGGACTCAGTCTGACGAGTAAAAACCTCTATGTAACATTGCTTGTCCTTCCTTTTCATTTTACTGATTGCATAATATTTTCTTACACATTTCTGTGATGTTTTATCCCTGCAGGATAAACAAACTTTTTTATATATAGAAATAGCACCAACAGAGAGTAAATATCTATTTGGGACTGAACCAAATTATTAAATATTTGGGGAAAACAGCCTTAATTCCAGGGTTTATTCTGGACTCAGAAGACATTAAGCACCATAAAAATGCAGAAAAAAAAATATATTAACATTTCAATTTCTTTATTTCTCAATAGTTTTTTTGTTGATTTTTGTTTGCAACATTTTCTTGGTGATTTAAGTTTTAACTGGTCGTGTTTATTACTCGATTTATTTATCAAGGACATTTAGAGCCACTTCAGTTAAACCAAAGCACATCACACNACACATAAATATAAACAACAAAAGACAATAAAATGACAATAAAATAGAGCTAACAGAAGGAAATGGAGTTCATACTCAGTAACTTAGTCATTTGGAATCATTCTGAGGATCCAATATGGTTTATGAGGAAAAATAATTTAGATTTTTAAAACTGAGTAAAGAGATTTGCCTATAGGCATCTATTAATGAACCTTACCCATAAAATACCTGCTGATATTCTACATAAAGACAAGAATGTTATCAGAAAATACAGCCAGCGGGACATAAGGTGATCAAAATGAAGCCAGATTTGTATAATCAATAAACACAAGCATTACTGTTCAGAGCTGAACGCTTCAGGTGCAGATGCAACGCTCCCCGAAAAAAAAATCATTAAAAATGGCTCCCATCTCATCGGAATCGGCACCTGGGTGTCATTATCACTGCTGAAATCTAATGACAGCCCTCCTTAAACAGCTCCAGCATCAGCCAGCCATGATCACGATCATCATCACTGTCTGCACGCTCAGTGTGTGTGTGGGGGTGTGTGTGTGTGTGTGCTCAATAACCTTTTGCCACAGCTCAATGTGACGCTCTAAATACAGATTCCACATCAGTGACAGCAGGTCCCCGAAGAGCTCAGGAAGCGCCTGACGACACGGGATAACAGACACAGCGTGTGGGGGGGTGTGTGCGTGTGTGTGTCCGAGTGAAACAACGATCTCTTTCCCAGCAGAAGCACCTTGCTCTGATTGCTAATTAGCTACTTGTCAACAGTCCTTCCTGTCTCCTCTCCTGTGTCTGCTGTGTTACATGAACACACAGATTGCACGGTTAGAAGCACATTTCACAAAGAACCCAAGAACAAATACCTGAGCAAACAAAGTCATTTACACATTTGTTTGCATGCATGAGTCATTTTGTTCATCTAGTGCACAATTTACCTTAAATAAATCACTTGTGAATCTCAACCGTCCATCAAAACCAGCTAGAAGCGTGCAGCTTGGCGCACATGCTTTCACCAGTTTCAGTTTGTCTGTTTTCTCTGACGGAGACGTGTTGAGTCGTGTTTTCATCACTTTAAAAACAGCGTTTCCTGCTCCTCAGGCTGCGTTATCCTGCATGTTTAAGATGTGTTTCTGCCTTTAAGCAACTGATTGAAAAGGGATGAAAGACTTCGACAGCTTGTCAAGTCCTGGAAGAGTCAGTCCACCACTGCTAACTTAAAGCAGGCGTGCTGCAGCAGGAAAACATGGAAAAAATGGGATGTTCCTCGAGGACTATAATTAGAAAATAGTGAGGGTGAAGCGCTGCCTCTGAACCATCTAAAGATCTATTCAAGACTTTCAGAGAAACAAGAAAACAGATTGTGCAGCTATTTGCTCCAGTCTGAGGTTGACAACAGCATTCATGTTTGAATACTTTACAATCATTTTTTACATATTTATGCAGCGCCACCACAAGTGACAGTAATGTTCCAAGTTGCTTACTTTTTACAACAAAACCAAAGTAATCCCTCTTCTGTTTTTCACTGTAGTTTAGACTGGAAAGTGTTTCACAGTAAACCTGTTCAGCCCTCCACACTAACTGGTGAAAAATAAAGAAACAACTGTGACGTTTTTCTGGCCGCTAAATGGATGATTACGTCTGAGGTTCAAATCTTGGACTTTTTGCGTGAAGTTTCCATATTTTTGCTATGAGCGCATGAATTCCTCTGGACACCACTTTAAACCAACAAATTAATCTTAGTGAGTGTGTGAATGTATGTGACTGGATGGAACCAAAAGAAGAAGCATCTCTCCAGAAGAATCTGTTTTAATCTCAAATAGATCTTAAGTGGTCACAGACAAATAGGCAAGAAAAAAGACTGAACCACAAATGTCCCTTTTTTAACGGTGAGAAAACATTTTAATATTTGTCAGAAGGGCCATGCATTATTCAAACTGAATACACTGCAGTGGAAGTTCAACATTAGGACATTTTCTAGATAAAGAGCTTACAGAGTAACTTTCTGTAAGTATTACAGAAAGTTAAAGACTGACTAAAAGTCAAAGGCAACATCAGGATATGCCTTTCATTGTAAAACTATCCATAGTAATTCACTTCAACATTTTGTTGGGTTGCAACAACAGACCTAGATGTATTTTATTCTCTGCTAGTTCAACACAAAGTACAGAATAAATGGAAAATAAGAAAATAATCAATGATTTGTATTTATTTGCTTCTAGTTTGAGTCAGTTTTGCCAGTTCTTTGCAAAAATAGCTCAAGCTCAGAAAAGCATGAATACACTGAAACTTTCTCCTGCTACTCTCCAGTCACACAATTTGCTCTTATTAAGCTTTAATACTCTGTGTGTGTTTTGTGTTAGAAGCTACATTTGCTTCTGTGTTTCTGTTCTTAACCAAGTCTCTCTGTTGAAATAATAATAATAGTGCTCTCAATTGTGGTCAGTTCACTTGTTTCCTCAGTTTTATTTAATATAGGCATCAAAACTTCATATATCTGGGCAATAAAATCCCCTTTCTTGAAGCTTCTGAGAGAACCTGATGAGTTTCATTCATTTTCATCATTCTCTCCTTTGCCAAAAACATTTCATCTAATTTAAATGCCTCATGAATAGAACTGGTTTCCTTGGATTTTATTTAGGCACACCAGAGTAAAAGGGGCTGAATGCAAATAAACACTGTTCAAATTCTTATTGGTGACAACTTTGAAACCAATGCAACCATTTCCTTCCACATCAAAAGCATAGATAATGATGAATTATTGAGATTGTAACATCAACATTTTGGAAAAGTGCAAAGGGAGTGACGACTTTTGTGCACTAGGATCTCAATTTTCTGTTCATAAAAGTGACAGAAGTGCTTCACTCCAGCTGTAGAAAACACAACCTCTCCAGAAGAGGAGCCATAAGAGGACAGATGCAGGCGCTGAAAACCTCCAGAGTGTCTAATGAGGTGGAGAACAGTCACCAGTCCTAATAGTGAAGTCACAGTGTGCTGTTGCTCCGCCGTCTGAGGTCTGTCTCTCATTCAATGAACAGTCGNCAGTCGACTGCAGGGAGCCAAATGAGCCAACAGAAAACGCACATGTAGCGCTGCGTTCCCGCTGCAGCGGCTCGCGCTACGCTGCCTTCAAAACAAAGAGATTCCCATCCGCTGGGCCAGTTATGAAAGCCATCTGCTTCCTCAGCCACTCTGCAGAGTTCACTCACTTTCTTTTCCTGTCTGCACATAAAGACTCTGCACCTGATTATTGGAGACATACAAGAATTTGCTTCATCTGAAGACATAAAAGACCCATCAGAAAGTTGTGTGTGTTGTCCTACAGTGTTTTCTGTCTCATTAAAGGTGAAGTTCTGTAAAGGTCAGGGAGGGTTCTGATGGTTAAGAAATCAGGATTGACTCTTTTGGAGATGAAGCGACACAAACAATGGTTCTGCAGATGGAACATGATTTCTACACTCTGGCGTACACCTTGACCTTTTCTCTAAAATGTTTTGGGAGAAAGAAATTACTTTTCACTCCAGTGACAGAGGAGTTTTATGCCTTCAATCCCTGAGAAACAATTTCTACAAGAGGAGCAACTGTAAGTCATTTCAGACTCATCTTAAAAAAAAATAATAAAAATACAGAACCAGATTTATAGGGTTACAGCTGGTTCATCTTACCAGAACTACTACCATAATTAGCAACAGTCTGAAAGGGGAGATATTGTATGTTTTTATCAATTTATTGCAAGTAACTATATTACCTTCAGTTATTTTAAAAATGCTGTATATATAAATAAATGTGACTATGTAATTTAACACATTGAAATTCGGATCCTGTCTCTTTAAAAATGCCTGCTCTTTCTGAATGTACGCCTTCAGAAAGTCATAGCAACATCACACTCCAATTAATCCTTTAACAACGTTTTTACCAGAGTTGGTAAGTAGCTCCTATAATGAGCTCAGCAGATGGTGTTTGCTAATTGCTGCTGGCTAGTCTGAAGGAGCAGAGAGTTGGAGTTGTGGGTGAGGGGAGCTCTGTGAGGTGGGAACTTGGAGGAGGAATCAAAGCAACACGCCACGTATGTTTTAGATGAGGCAGTAACACCATAACATGATGTAAAGCTAAAAACTGTTGATTTTACATGTGACTGTCCCTTTAAAAGTTTCAGCAACACAGACTCATTTATGGCTCCAATGCCTCACAGAAAAGGTGCAACTTCAGGTCTGAATTGCTGTCTGCAGCTCGGTTCGCCCGGCTGATTAAAGGAGTGGTGCTGTGGGCTTCCCATCATCACTGCTACCCAGAGAAGACAGGAATCACCATGGCAACAGAGGACTTGAATTTTTCATTTTATGAACCCATCACCAGGTAGGTTTTAAATTAATATATAAAGGGGCAACTAAAGGATGTTGATTCATGCTGGATTTTTAGGCCCCATCTCCGGCCTTCAACATGTCCTGAAAGGTTCCGGTTTAATTTGGTCTCTTTGTCACTCTGACGTCTCTGACTGCGTTTTGCTCACTGAAATAGAAAACTGGAGATAATCATGAAAAGGACAATAAAATGCAAAGAAAAGGTGAACTGGAACCTCCTTGTCAGGTGCTGACGTTAACATGAGTGCAGGGAAACTTTTGTAATGCAGCCAGCTTCCCTGGCAGCTAATTAAGCAGCAACATGTTATTTAAACGTCTGAAAGCGTCAGATGTACAGCTCTGTGGATGCAGGAGATGAAGATAAAAGATCTAGCTGTGGGGGCCCGTTTAGCTCACAGCTGCAGTTTTACAGAATCTCTGCTGTGAAGATTCAAACGTCTCAGGAGGATTCAGAGAACGATGTCGGGGCTCGGGCGTAACCATGGAGACAATTATGAGGCCGCAACCTCTTAGAAGAAGAGAACTCAAAAAGTAGAAAGAAGAAAAATATTTGTATACTTCTTGAAGATTTTGTTAAAAGAATGTTAAATGTATTTGTATGTAAATAAGAAGGAATGTTCTGTTAAGTTTTTAGATGTCCTGTAGAGTTTAATGTGTCAATTCTGCACCGTGGCATCAGTTTAACATTTCACTGCTATCGATTTCACCTGCTGTAAAGTTAACTTCTCCAAAGTTAATGTGCCTAAATCCAAACTGATCAAAAGTGAGGAGATTAGAAAATGTTTCACATCATTGACATAATTTTTACTTTGTTTCTTGTGTGTTTGAAGCTTAATGAAAACATCACTTTTGAGGTTATTTCTAGTTTTTTCAAACTCGGCTGGTAATTTGAAGCTTCTCAAGAGTTTGATAAAATGTGTCAATTACATTACCCATTTTATACTATTCACTGGAACAGTTCAATCTTTAATATATTATTGGACAATCAAAGTGACATTTCGCCATTCTTTTGGCTGAATCTGGGTCTTCCTTTAGTTCACAAATATCTGCAAATCTTTAGACCAGATCTGAGCAATTTCCAGTTCTTGAATGTCCCATCAGTGGTGTTCAAAAATAGCCTACATTAAAAGATGCACAAGTGTTCATTTTGCATTAAAGTCTAAATATGTACCATTAGTTTTGAAAGAAAAAAAAAGCTTTTATTTTGAAGGCAATTTCTGAGATATTTCCTGCTTGGTTTTTTTACAGCAGCTTCTTCATTGGCTCAAGACAAACAGAGAGACCAACACAAAATGCAGAGCTGTCATTTCATGGACCTTGAAGTCCAGCAATAAGATAATACGTACAACTAGCAACATATAAACTGTTTGTGTGTCAATAAGAGTTTCAGCATGTTGGCTTGACTCTCACTGCAGACCTGAAATTTCTGAATTTTGTGAAGAGCTACTAAATACACAAGAAACTGCATATTTTTCATCATTTGATAAATATGACATCTGCAACATAAAACTGCACTTGTCAGTTTTAGATGTTGCACTTTACTGACTAATAAAATGCAACATCTACAGTTACCAGAAGCAGAGGAAAATATTTTTGAATAATGAGTTCAGGCTATCGACTACAACCACAGTTCCTCATGTGGCTTTTGGGAAGATTAAATATCCAAGCCCAGTCTGGCAGAGTAATCAACTGGATTTTAACACCAGCTTGAAGTGGAAAGCTTTTCAAATATTTGCTTCCAAAAAAAAGGACACAAAAAGCAAAAGAAGCTAATTTTTCTGAAATTACTAGCTTGAAAGAAAATGGATGGAATTAGATTTTTGTTTGCTTCCTGTCAGTACAAACAGAAGTTATGACAGAGGTGAGGACTGTTTAGTTTCACTGACATGATCCTTTGAAAGCAACAGAGAGATTTATGCATTCAAATTCTCATGACAAATACTCTTTTATTCTGATTTCATAAAAGCAGGAACTTCAAAAGATGAAAGAAAATGTCCAAGAGTCTCTTAACAACGCAGTTAAACAGACAACTTCTGCTATTAGGCTACATGCTGCTCTTTAACATCGTTAGGAAGGTAATCCTAAAAATTACAAATGAAAGCAGCAGAAAAACACACACACACACCCCAACACACACAGATCTGTCATATATCACCTCTTTGTAATCTTTAGAGCCTTCCAGAGGATTCCTCTGTAATTATAGTCTCAGGAGAATTGTACTTTGCTCAGCAAATACCAAGACTTTCCAGTTATAAGCTAAACGTGCCTGAACACACCACCGAAATGCAGCAGGGGCTCTGATGAAGAACTGGCAACAGTTCGACATGTAACAATGAGAAATGCTAAGCCAGGAAAGATTAGAATCACATTCCTCATGCAAAACATCCACTCTGCCTCACAGCAGCACTGCAGTCAGGCCCTACGTCTGCAAGAAGACTAAGATTAGGTCTGGTTTCATGAGGTTTGCATTTGCATTTGCATTTCATTCATTCATTTACAGGAAATGTGTGTGTGCTTGTAAAGGCAGAGTTTACAGTTAACAAAACACTCCTGTTCCTGAAGCAACCATTGAAAACTGAAAATCAACATCCTTGTTCATGATAGATCCAAGACTAGTTTTGGTTTCCCCACAAAGAGATAAAAAAAGAAAGCAACCCGTCGCCTGGCATCTGCCCAGCCCTGGGGGTAAAACTGTTAAAAATGCATGCATTCAGCTGCAGCATATGGCATTCAGTACAATCAGGGCACGTTAAACATTTAAACATGTTCCATAATTCCCTGTGTGGAGCGCAGCTTGACCTTTCAGAGCCTGCAGACGGCTGGCTTTAACACTCTGCTTGACATGTAAACCACAGGAAACGTATTTAGGCCCAGACTTATTTATCACTTGTTTCAATGCAGGCAGAGCAAAGATCAGGCCTTCACCTCAGAATAACTGTTTCAATCTGAAACATATAAAACATAATTAGTCAGAAAGCAGAAGAGAGAGAGAGAGAAGAGGCACCAAAGGGCAAAATCCTCAGGCTTAAAGAGAGCAGAGTCAACATCAGGTGACTTTTTAGTGGAAATGCTCCTATAACTCACCAGCAGGCTGGATCATGTCCTTTCACAAAGGTAAAACTGATAAAAGAATAAAACTTCTAGAAAGTATTTGGAGTCTACCAAAATAAAAGCCGAAATGTTGCTGCAAATACATGAAGGACTGAGACAGTTTGTCAAATCTGATTATTCATCAGAATAATGAACAGAATTATTGATTACTAAAAAAGCTGCAGCCCTAAATACATTTGTTTCTTATTAATGGTATCACATGACAAACAGTCTTTATTAGTGTCATTACGCAAAGCATTACACAATGTGTGTCTTAGCACATGCAGACAACTTGACAAGACTGAAATAGGGAGCAAGTATAATGATGGAAAATAAAAAACCTAAAAATTAATCATCCTTCTTCAAAGAACGGACAGTAAAAAATGTTAATGATTTCCTCGGGTCTTCAAAAGCAGACTTTAGAAAGATTGAGGACTGAGGTGCTCATTAGTTAATCATTAGCTTATCGTTAGCCAGAAGTAGAGTATAACTCTGAGCAGAACACACACACAAGGTCAAAGTTTCCCCTGCTACAGATTTGTAGTAAAAGTACTGCTTTGGTTTCTTCAGGCGAGATTATGAAATGTTTGCAGCATACAAAACTCTGCATAAGACAAAAAAAATCTTTAATGTGAGATAAGACGGTGAGGAAAGCTACAGGGAAGTTTCTGAAATAGAGTCTGAATTAGAACTTCATAAAAAAAGAAACACCAAATAAATCAGAACCAGAGGAGCCAGAGGAGCATTAACCCCAGGAGAGGAACGGATGCAGACACATCCCCTAAATGACTTCTCAGGATGACTCCAGCTATAAGTGGGTCAAGGTATGCATTGTTCCCCCCTGTGGGGGGTCGGCTGAACGGCTGAGTGGGCTTAGTGCTTCTGCTCTGGATCTAATGCAAAAAAAAAAAACTCTGAAGAGAAGGAAGAGTTCAAGATGAATAATAATGCACCAAGTCAGGCAGGATAGTTAAAGGTTTAGAATCATAACTGAGCTATTAGATAGATAAATAGGAAGCAAAACCACAGCAAGCATGACAGCTACATAGACAAATATATACAGTGCCTAAAAAAATACTTACTCCTTGAATTATTACATTTTTAACAGATTAACAGAGGCTCTCAATACAATTTGATTGCACTTGTTTTTTGGGGGGTTTTTTTGCAAAGAAAGGTTAAAACTTTGAGTGTCTAGAAAGCTGATAGAAACAAATCCTAAAAGTGGGTCTATAATACTAATAGCTTATATTAAAAAACTATTTTTTATGTTTTCTTCTACCTTTTTCCAAAAGGATTAGCAACATCACCACGATACCTTCGAGATCTATTCATGTTGCTTTAACTTTTCACTTCTTGTCTATCTATAATGTATTTTACTTGGATTTTATGAGATGATCCAACACAAAGTTGAAATTTGCAAATATTCGAGACCCAATCAAAAACATCTCATAACTGCCTATTTTAACAGTTCAAACACCAAAATGATCTTAATATGTATTAATAGGCAGTAGAAAGCATCTTGCCACGACCACATTAGTTAACATCATGGTTTGTATGAATCATCTTATGGTAAACTGCAATAGCTGAAGGTTCATTGTGTCCAATGACACACAAAGGACCAAACAAAACAGAAAAATACAGTAACAGCACAAACATGAGGCCTGCAGATTGGATCAGTGACGTAGTCTGGGTTCCTGATGGCCCCCATGGACACACACTGGGTTCACAGCCACCTTCACTCCTCTGTGTCCTTCACACACAGAGCTGACATGCTACACATTTGTAGCTACATAACTCGGAGGTTCGCCGTCCTGAGTCAACTGGAAATAATCAAACATCACTTTTACAAATGGACTCTTGAGTTCAGCTTTGAATTATTAATGAAGCGATGAGGCCACTGGAGGCAGCCTTTAATCCACGCCAATGCAAATGCACCCCAAGGTCAGCAGCATTACGCTGCAGCGGCCCGTAGTTGGCACAGATTGACTGGGAGAAAGTCTGTGAAATGGGTCCATCGTAGTTTAGCGGAAATCAGAGTGCGCCGTATAATGTAATGGCCTCGAGCCCACGGCAGGCAAAGGGGGGAATTAGTTAGAGCCTGGGCCACATCAAAGTATTTCAAGGACAGAGTGTGTGTTTTTTATAAACCGTCACCCCGCTGAGCTGCCATTTTCTCTGGAAACAGGATTCACAAAATAACCACAACAATGTTGTTGCAGAGGGCCAGGGCGATAATGAGTGAGGGCTGTGTGTTTTGGGACTCCTCTCCGCCACGCTGCCTTAATTCTACTCATTATTTTGTGAAGGACAGCAAGAGGATGGCCCTCACGGCTAAGCATGCTCTGAGTAGAAGAAGTTTAAACTAATTTTAACTTTTAGACAGCCGTGCACTTCAAATGAGTCTGCACAAGTTGCATAGCAACAGCAGCAAATGTATTGGGATTGCTGTCTATGTTTGATGGCGGTGAAACCCGGAGAGGTCCAGCGGATTCAGAGCTCTTTGGTGCTAATAAGGGACTTCTGGTCGGGGTTACAGTGAAACCCGGACAATTAGTGGGTCTGTAACGGTTTGTAGGAGCTGCAGTGTAACATCCAGCCGGCCGGGACTGCCACAGTCTCTGATTAACCCACTCACTGGAAAACTTTCAGATCCTCACAGAAACACTCAGATTTACACACATTTACAAATCCACTCTGATGCAGCAGAGGAAAAAAAACACTCAACTGATATCTTTCCATTACATCTGATGCACAATCACAAGTGACTCAAAGAGAGCTTCATTTCCACAGAGTCTGACATTTGCTGCTCAAATGGATCCAAATCTGCAGACAACAGCTTTGTGCTTTCAGAGAAAAATAAAGGATCACTGGTCATGAGTAATCGACCGTTCTGTTTGGTTTTAATTCCAGTCTCTGGTGTGCTGCGATGAGTTCGGAGGTTTCCTCATGTGGAGTCCAGGTCTGTCCCTGCTCAGCTTCCTTTTTAGCAGCGGGTTGTATAAAGATAAAGGCTCTAATTGCACACAGCAGACTTCCATCATTATTCCCAGCAGTTTTTGTTTCTACCAAACAAGGATGCTGCCACCGTTTCCTCTCCCATGAACACTTCACCTGCTGGGAAAGGCCTTTTACTGCTGAATGAACACAAGCCCTGCCTAATACCTCAATAATCTGTTTAACTCTTTATGGTCCTGCAGCCTCACAAACAGAAGCGGCAGGACAGAATCAGCCATCAGACGGCGGTTCCTCCTCTCTGCCAGTCTGTCAAAAGTCTTCTGGAGAAAAAACTCCCTCTCTTCTGTTTTCACCAACTTCCTCCGTCTTTAACTCGGTCTCTTTATGCTCTCAATGTTCAAATCTGCAGAAACCCAATTAGTGGAGATGGGAAGCTCTTCCCTGTCGTGGCTCCAATTTAGGATTTAAACTGATAAGCAGAACGCTTTTTTCACCCCCAACATAAAACCTTGCCAACGTGGCGAAGTAATGAATTACCCTCCAACCTCTGCTTCATTAAACATTTTCACACAGGATAATAAAATTTGCTGAAATCACAGGTGACCCAGATTCTGCAGAGTGATGTAGGGTGAGGTTTTACTTCCCCTGCTGCTGATGTGCCAAATTAGAGCTGAAGACTAACAGCTGAATAGTTAAACCTCCTTATGTTCTGAGATTTGCATGAGACTTACTGAGAAATTTAAATTGCAAATTAAAGAGAAATTGATGAAAATCCCTGAGCTGCTCCTCATGTGGACGTGCAGTCAGAGGTTTACACCTTCATCACTGCAGCGAAGACAATTCAGGACTTTTAAAGATTTGCTTCAGCTCTTCTGTCTCAAGGCAGTAATAATGAATCACACAACGCTGACCATTTCCTTTTAAACCAGAACAGGTCCGCAACTTTGAATTTAATGTGCATTTTTTTCAGCTCCTTACAAGGTCAAAATTATGTTTTATAGGTAAAAGACACAATGTTGCCTTCAACAAGCTTCTAACATGAATCCTGATCTGTAATTATCAAATTTTATTGACATACAGTACAGTTTATTACAAATGGGTGGAACTTGAACAAGAAGGAGAACAAGTTAATGGTTATGCTCTGATTTCAAACCTGTTGAAAATGTGTTGGTTACGTTTGAAAGACGAGTCTGAGGGGAAAATATGACATAATATTTTGTGATGGCTACAAAAAGTATGCAGTCAAAGTGCAGAATGGTTGAAATAAATCATCAATTATTGAGATTCATACGCAATCTGAGTGTATGTAAACTTCTCACCAGAAGTTCAACTCTGACTTTCCTTCCTCGTAGTCTCAGTTTGCAGATACTCAGCAGTAACTGCAAACTTTTCAAAGACAATACCAGGAAGGAATCAATTGTGGTCGTAAAAACATAATCAGGAGGTGATGAATAACATCTGCATGCAGCATTCATGCTGTACGGTTTATCAGATGGCCTTTTAAATCAGCTAGAGAACCAAAAAAAGAACAAAGTGAACAGAAATCAATGTTAAATTTGCTTTGTGATTCATTCACTCTCTGCATTTTTGCATCTTCTCTCATTCTTGCATGAAGAGAATTTCTTTTGTTGCTGGGTATCAAATGAGCCACGCAGTCAAGATCATTTGCAATTCAGAAAGAATCTAAGCAGCTTATATTTCTTTAAATCTTAGGATAGACTACTTTTTAACAAAAGAGCTGAAGTCTGGTGGAAAACCTCTGCCTTCATGCATTCTTTAAAAGTCTGATCATCATACTAAAGAAACTTAAGTGGTGAAACAGTTTGTGGTCTGGAATTTAGAGGCTGTTTACTCATGCAACTGCTGCCAAGCTATACCGACAGACACTCGGTTAAGACTATTTTCTTATCCTCTTACTTGTTTTAATTCTCACAGTCATCCCCTTGCCTGACCCCCCTATGACTTTCCCTCTCATTTGCTGCTTCTCTTCATCTTCCCAACTAAATAAATAAATGTAGAGATGAGGGAGAAGGACAGGCTGGAAGATGAGAGCGAGGGAGAAGAAAAATAAAGTAGGACACTCCAACCTGGATGCGTCGTCCAAAGCAATTTGCTCAGATGGAAAGCGAAGCTGAGAGGAGGAGGAAAACAAGGAGCTTAAGAGCATCTCTGCTAAAGAGGGGGTGGCTTAGAGAAAACAAGCAAAATGGACAGACAAGCTGTGCCACCGAGAGCCGAGGAGGGAGAGCAAGTAAAATGGGAGAGAAAGAAAGTGTTGGTAAAAATCACAAAATGGACAAGGTGTGTGTAGAGCCGCGGTGATAGCAGCAGAAAATTGCTGTACTACAGCAGAGGGAAAACAGAGCCCCAAATGTTCCCCTGAAAAAAATAAATAAAATGACAGTTTAACTGAGAAAAAGTAAAAACTCAACTTACTTTTCAGTAGAAACATGCTTTTGATTTTCATTTGCACCTTGCTTTTATCTTTAAATTTACATCTCAGCTCAAAAATCTACAGAAAAAAAATAAGGCAGACAACTAGAAAATGTTAACACATTCCTGATCTGGAGGGTTCAATGACTGTCCATCAGGATTCAGAAAAACAAGCAGATGAGAACCAACATCCCAACTCTGAGGCTTCAAAATGATTGTCAGCAAACTAATGGTTGGCATTACAGGACAGCGCATGATTGTAGGGAACTGCAGGCACCGAATGCGGGGAAACTGTAGGGTGCAAGAACAAGTAGGCTATTATTTGGTGTCGTTGAAGGAAAGATGATGATCAGCAAAGATGGAACCAAAATGGAAGCAATATGCCTCTTACAGTCTGTATGTTTTTGAAAACTGCACTGTATGTATAAGATGTCACCAATTCAACAGTTTTGCTTTTTCTGGCAGACAGATAAAAAACATTCATCATCGTCATCATCATCATCAGTTCCCCTCCACTTCGTAACAGGAATGATGTGTCTAATGTCTGGTTCATATGGCAAGATTTAGAAATTTCAAAACCTGAGAGAGATCACATGACAAGTCTAAAAGGTTTTTTCTCACAGTGTGTGTTGTCCAGCCACACACACACACACACCAATTTCACTCACCAACATCCAAAATTTCAGACAGGAAAACACCAAATGTACCTAAATAAACATTAGTGTGCCGTGTGGAAACCATCTTGCCACTAGCGCAGAAGCTAACAGCCTCAGTTTTTCCTTATCTCCACTCTTGGAGGTCCAACCAATCAGTGCCAAGGAAAATAAATGGCACTCCTTGATTGGCTGCTTTGGAAAAACAAATCAATAGAGTCTCAGATAGCATGACATCTAAACACAAATGAAACAACACAAATGAACAAAACCATAAAACAGAGTGAGTTTTATGACCTATTTGCTAGTTTTGCTAATTTTATACCGTGATGTTTAAATTTTCCACATTTGGATCAAGATAGCAAACATAAATGCTGTTTGGTGTTGAAAACCATGCTTTATTTAAACACATAATGCATATTAACTTTTGTAAGCCTTACATGGCATGTTTTAGCCAAGTCAATTCATAAAAGATTCACTTCCTGTTCAGATATTCAACGCAGTGTTTCTGTTTTAGCCAAGTTAAAAATCTATGAAGGCATTCCAGCAGAGATGCACAAAATGCTTTCTGCAGGTACAATTAGAGTTCAGTGGACCGTAACTCTGTTAGAGGTAAATAAAGTGAACATGCTGCTGTTTCTGCTGACCTTTTAAAGCACAATACAAAGCACATGCACCCATTAGCGCACACTTAGCCATCGCTATCCAACACTCCTCTACAAGCAGTTTACAGCCTTTCAAACATTTATTCATGTGATCCAAACAGCTCAGGTTATGACCAGGAAGGTTAAAAACATGTGACCAGAACCAGAAATACTCAGAGGATGAGAGGGTGAGTCATAATATCCAGAAACATAATAACACCCAAAATGTGAACAAACACTCACAAAGATACTCCAATCATCAAACTGAGCACATTTAAACTTCACCAGTATACAGCGCTGATCCTCAACATCATACAAACGTTTTGGTCCCACATTTATATCTTCTTAAATCCTTCTAACTGTTTTTCTAAACATTTCTGTCATTATAACTGTCGATCAATGTATATTTGATCTTATTTAGACAATTTCAAACATTAAGCAGAGCAATGACTGTATGGTAAGACGAATATGCCATAAATCTTTAATAATTAAAGTTTTATTGGCTACAGAAACTAAACTTTATCTGAATGAGAGTTATGATTAGGCCTTAATTTGATTATGAACATAATCTAATTAAGTCACAGCACAAAAAGGATTTCTGATTAAACTACAGTAAAGCAAAGCAAGATGCTTTTATATTAAACTTCTGATCCTAAAATGAAGATGTTTTTGGTTGCAACTAAAGTTTTAGCATTAAGACCTCCAGGAAGGTTAACATTTATTTGTCAAACTAAGATATACAAAATCCTTTCAAACACATCAGCTATTTCTGTAAAAGCCTAGAGAAGGTCGGGAAAAGTAGGAAAAGTTGCATCTACCATGGATGCCGGTCCCAAAGCTCATTTTTATTCCGTACAGCTCATCAGGTTATTAGCGAGTTGATAGTGAGCAGATTGATAGAAAAACGAAAACTCTCCAAGGAAACAAAAGACCAGCGTCCAGAAAGGTTCATCCAACCCAGACGAACAGGAGAAGCATTAATAATAAAACATCTGATTTATGAAAACATGACAAAAGAAAAAGCCAGAAGATTAGGTTAAGACTTCCATGCGATTCATTTGCATTGTTTGGCATTAAATGACATTAAAACAGTTGGTATGAATCTCCTGTTCCAGACAGAGGCTTCTGGGGTCATGAACTCAGGAAAACGGCATGTTTGAGCAGAGATTGAGCTCATTTATGTCCAAATCTTCATCCACATGCAGTGAAATCCTCCTTGGTTTGTTTCCTGTTTTTTCTGATGGAAGGAATAAAGTCAAACAGCAGAAATAGCTGTTTAAGGAGGAGAGATCAAATGACTGCAGGGGAGTCCTGAAAAGCAAAGAGCAAGATAAAAATATGAACTGGGGCAGGAATGGATGGAAATGAGAAGAGAAAAGAGGAAGTGAGAAATGGATGCAGCTGTAAGGCGGCGGGAGGCTCAGAGGTGAAGCTTGGAGCAAAGTTGAGAAAATCCTACATTTATAACTTGGGAGACATCGAGGAGTCTCTCACCTGAAATATGTGAATTTGGTTTCTTTCACGTTCTTAGACCTTTTGTCAGTTTCAGCTTTTGCTCTACTTGTTCTTTCCTTTTACACTTAATAAAAAAGTACATCTATCAGTAAAAGTTCTGTGGTTTTGCTTTTTACATGTTTTACAGTAAAAGGAAATAGTTGATACCCCTGGAACTGTTGCACATTTTGTCGGCTTACAACCAAAAACTTTAATGTTTGTGCATTTTTCTTCCAAATGATCTCAGGCTAAATGAGACTGGATGGAGAGGATTTAGAAACATCAGTTTCAAGTCCTCTAGATGGAATGATTTTTAAGAGAACTGGGCCCAGAAACCAAACACATGGATTCAAACTGACATTAAATTACACTCAAATAGACTTTTTACAAATTAAAAAACAAGTGTTTGTTCTGGAACAACTTTTTGAGCATCAGAGTAAAGGAGGCTGTAGTTAAGTGGAAGGAAAAAGTTCAGATTTGGATTTGTAACCATCTATTTTTTTCCTAACTGTGTTGTGTTGATCCATCACCTAAAATCGTCCTATAAAGGCAGATGTTTGTGGTTGTAATGTGAATACTTCTGCGCGGCTCTCCCTGAGGTCAGGCGTTTGGAGGGTGTGTGATCCACCGTCGGCTGTGGTGGGAGTCTGTTTTCAAACAATAAAACTGCAGATATTCTCCGTTTTAATGCAAAGCTAATCAAGAATCTTTCGTCGAGGCAGCTATATATTGTGCTCATAAAAAGCATCTCAGAGTAAGCGTGTTTAGTATGTAGTCATTTATGGCTTCCTTTTTATATGTCACTGAAAGCTCTAAATCAAATTCCTTTGTGGATAATAAAGCTACGTTAAGCTTTCATTGAGTTTATGACGTCTCGATTTAGGGAAGCTGTCCAAATCCAGCTTTAAGGCCGTCTCCCTCCTGCGTTGGTTTTGGCCGGGTCTCCCTTATCTTCTGGCTCTGTTGGTGTTCTTTGCATTAAACTTCCTTTAAGCCGTTTCTCCTGTCTCGTATTTGTTCTACGCGTCACTTGAGCCAGAGCTTCATGTAGAAAGGGAGATCAGACGGATGAGAAACACACAGGAAGGTGAAGGGAGTGTGAAGGAGAGGAGGAAACAAAGAGCACAGTAACACGGGGAGAAAGGAGTATGATGGATGTTGAGGGAGCTGCCCCTCAGAGATGGGGCATTAATAATCCATAGCGCTTTAAGTACTCCCTTTGAGGGAGAAAATGGCCCACGTGAGGCTGAAAGCAGCCAAAACACTCATCCTCCCTCCTCTTAACACCTTCCCTCTCACCAGCGCTTTTAGATGCGCTGCCTTTTGTTTGCGGCTTGCTCCGTGGCTCGACTTGTTACAGAGTTGTACTGATGCGACGATTGAGACAGTAAATCTCTCACTTAAGGCCCTTACACACTGAGCAACAACAGCAGCAATCCTGCAGGGTTATTGCATGTCACACTGAGCCAAATGGCTGCGATAAAAATCAGCCTGAGTGAGATTGTATGATATGGGTTTAGTCACATGTCACGCGGCGAGGAGCACACCTAATGATTTGTGGGACAAAAACGAATAGATGTGCCTCATTAACCCGCCATGCGAGTTCTGTGCTCTGCAGACCATTGTCTCACTTTGCCACACCTTTCCTTTTTCATTTTAGCCTCCATGTTTGTTTGTTTTTTTCTCCTTCTGCAAACAGCAGGCTGGCAACATGCTATTTTGTGGAGTTTGTTCATCCATTGTTTCTGAGCTTTGCTACAATCCCCAGCAGGGCAGATTTAGAGTCACATACAAGAAAGCCTCGAGTCATTCCTCATTGTTTTAGATTTCTTCCTTCCCAGCAGCTGGACTTTCTCCTTTTGTTGACGTCTGAAGCGCTTTTGTTCTCCAGATTAAACTTTTGCCTATAAAATAGCTCCCACATACACACAGAAAATGTCCTGCTGTAAATTTCTTCTTTGGAATGTCCTTATAAACAAATTGGATCAGAGACTCAGTCCAGCATTATTTAATACCACGTATCCCAGTTCCTGTCTGGTTTCTGGTCTGGTATCTCCAGTTAGTCGTGCAGTCAGAGTCTTGTCGGCCGTTTGAGCTGGTCCATTTGCGCTTTAGTAAATTTATGGTTTTGGATGTTTGTACCAGACTTTTTTTAGGTTTCAGACATTAATTCTGAGATGATATATCTACCAAAAAAATGTCATGCAACAATATTCTGATTTGATTGAAGGTGAATATGTCAGAATAAACCGGCCCAAATCAGAACCAGAGTACTCTGTTACAGAGTAGATTCAATAAAATACTGACAAATTCATCCTGACTGGGACATTCCTAATGATTTCTCACCTGCAGCTTCACAAAAAGTTTTCATGGAATTATTTAAAAAAATTAAAAATTATAAAATCAAATGAGAGACTAAAACACAATTTTGTCAACTTCCTAAAATAATGGCATAAGTCTTCTTTTTTTCTTTTTTCTTGCCAAAATCACTTTTGGCCAATAAACAAATAACCAGTGACTCTGTCAAATTGAAAAAATTACAAGAAAAGTTTGACTGCTTGGAAGAAACTATAAATACTTTAGTGATTTAAAACCATACAAAGCCAAAAACCAAAACCTAAAATGTTTACTTTACCTAGATTTATGTCGATTAAAGATTAAAACCATTTTATAATCCTTTATACTTTGTGCTGCTTTACGTTCATAATGTTTAGTCACTAATTAGTGGCACAATCCAGATTCAGTTTGGTTTCTGTGACACTAGATCCAGTTCTTCTTCTTTCACTCATTAAACTTTGATTTCACTTTTCATTTTAAAGTTCATGTGGCTTCAGAGAGTTACCTGCTTTGATTACATCTGAAGTTATGTTGCAAAAACATTTCTGCTATTGTCAGAGGAAAAGCTTTGTGGAAGATTCCTGAGGTGTGTGGAAGAAAGAAAAAGATTAGTTGGACATCAGTTAAAGAAATGAGCTCAACTCGCAGACATTTGAGTCTATGAAGCAAAACAAGCAGAGGATTAGGAGGCCGCATTTGTTGCACGAAACTGACTGACAGATGACGAGTCAGAGTGGAGATTCAACAGGAAGGAGGAGAGCGAATCAGAACATCATAGCTTTTTTATTTTACATGCTGGCAGCCACAGAACGTCCCAGAGATAAAAGGTGGACGGAGATAAAGGTTCCCGTACAGCCGTTCCTCTGGAAGTCTGACTGCTGACTGTGATGAATTGGTGAAATCACTGACAAAGTGCTACAAGCCAAGCCGGCAGCGGACAAAGACAGAGGAGAAACACAAAGACACATCGAACCAAAGATGGGAAAATTAATGACCGAGATGACAGGGAGGAGCAAAGATGAGATGAAAGGTGGAAACAAGAGGAAACGGAGCAAGAGCCGGAGAAAATCTGAGACAAGAAATGAGAAATACTTTAAATGAGTGACACAAAGGAAAGAAAATGATGAGGAAGAGCCTGAAATAAAGGGAGGAAAAGGACTGAATCAATGAAACACAAAGAGACAAACCGAGGACTGTAAGGAAAGGAAAAAAAAACAAGGAGCAAAAACTGGGTCAGAAAGAGCCGAAAAAAGTGAGAAATAGATGGAGATGGAGTGAAAGAGAAACGGGATCTGACAGGTGAAAGAAAAAAGGGAAAAAAGAACACCATTTAGAGTGAGGAAGAACAGAGCAGGAGGCCGGAGCCGGGCGTCGCCCCAGGCAAAGCCATTGTCTTGAGTGCATGTGAGAATGTGCACGTAATATTTCCATCCAGCGGAAACCCTCCACAGAACAGAAAATTAACTGCTGCAGTCGTTTCCAGAGTTCAGTCCTCTTTTCTGGGTTTTCTCCAAAACTCTGCAGAATCTTCCCATACAAATTGGAAAACTGCCTCCCTCAGTCAAGCTTGAAACGGACAGCTTTAATCATATCTGAAAAATATGCTGATTCATTTTCCAAATCACCAGCATGACTCAGCATGTCTAATCAAAAGAGGAGTTTGAATAATTTACAGAATCGATTTTTTCTAAAGTTTCAGAAAAAGATCCGAACCACAAAGATATTCCTCCTGAAACAGAATATGACTGAGATAATAAGCTGACTGATTTCAGAACAAGTGTGTCTGTTGTTAATGTCAAACCACCAAAAGCACAAAACTGAACTAGTAGAAAATGTCTGTCTGGAGAAAACAAAACTTCTTCAACCAAGAAGTTTTTATTCCAACAAAAAGAGTTCATTTTGATTCAAAAGGCAAATTTACAGAGGAGAAAAGATGTACAGAAACTGTAAACTTACAAGCATGGGTAATTAAAATGTACCCATGCCTGTAAATCTGGGGGTTTAATGCACAAATACCTGATTTTTAAATCTACTCCCAAGTATTCAAAGACAAAAAGGGCTAAGAAATCCAGGTCCTTAAGAAGTGGAAAGCTGGGTAGATTTTTCAGCAGATTGTTCATCCTGAACTCTTTCGGTTTTGTTACTGTACTGGCAGCAGTACAGTTAAACAAGATCAAGTCTTACAGATCAAGATTTAAAACAGCAAAGTTCCTTCGGTTTGGTGCATCCATTGGGGATGAGTTCTAGTCCCGTTCATTAATCTTCTGCTGCTTACCAAGGTTAGGTTACAGAGGGAGAAGCTGCATGAGGGAAACCTTTTATTAATGAGACGCGCCGCCTCCTGGGAGGTTCTCAGCCATTCCCACATCAGAACATGCATCATATTCCATCTGCAAACTTTGGGTTCTGTCCTGGGATCTTCTTCCAGTAGGGCATGTCCTCTGGATGACATATTTTATCTTAATGATGCAATCTGCTGGGTTTCCTTAGATACACACCACTAAGAATATCTAGCTGCACTGTGTGATAGCAAGGATAAATTGGGAGGTATGTTCGATTGAATTGAAATCATTTCTTTTTTATAAATTGCCTCAAGATGATATCTGCAGTGAATTGGTGCTACATAAATAAATTGAATTTAATTAACTGGACCAGGTGTTAGCACACAGCTTCAGTTATTACAGATGGAAACTGGTGATCAGGCCTGAAACCTGGGAGTAGTGATGAACTCAGACCTGAACATTCAGAGCCACATAAAGACATTAACAAAGCCAGCCTTCTATCACCTGAGGAACATTTCCAGGATTAAAGGACTAATGTCTCAACAAGATCTAGACAAACTTCTAACTCACCATTCAGGTATGGCAGCATGTAACCCCGGCCCTCATAGCAGAGACTTAGAGAACAGAGTACAGTACAACCTGATGACAAACAGACACACCAGTGTTTACTTTGCTCCACCGTCTGAATACTGCAGAGGACTTTCCCAGCCTGCGTTGTTCCTGGCACCAGCGGCAGACTTTTCCTCCAGAAGGAGACCCGGTTCAGCATGCATACGGATTCAACATTACCGGCGTTTTACTCAGCCCAGTGGGTAGAACACATATGCTCCAAAACGGCATGAATCACAGCCAGTTCAGCAAATCCCTCTCCATCTGCATCTCCTGTTGGCCAAGTTGTGACTCAGTCGCTGAAAGTCAGGAGCAAACTGGAAGCCATCCAACTGTGAAACAGCTCCTCACATATTAAACCTTCGATCTGACTCATGTCGGACGTTTGAGTCCAGGCAGCGTGCTGGTCTGGGTTGGATTTGGCTGGTTTACAGTGCAGTGCACTCCCGGTTCTGTCCAAGATGTCTGTCCGTGTGTTGGGGATAAATACCCTCTTTTATTAGAGCTGACGCTCAGAGGGGGCATTTATCATATTGGTTATCATTTATTGTGATAAATGTCTTATTACGATAAAGGTTTTGATTTATCCCTGTCTCAATTAATTTCAATTAATCATATTTAAAAGCCCCCAAAGCTGACCGTCTTGTTGGGATTGTTAGCTTCACCATTTCCTCCACAGGTTTTTTTTTAATAAATATCAATAAATATCAATTTTAAAAACATGATTAAATGCAGGTAATACATGTGAAACAAAACAAATCTCACTTCTTCCTGTTTTTGATGTCCTAAAGAAGCTCTACAAACTTTTGTGTTTGTGGAAATATGACAAGTGATCAAATTAAGTTTATCCAAGTGAATATATCAAGTTTACCAAGTTGTCATGTTAAACTTAAAGTTTGACAACTTAATTTGATTACATCCGTTCTTTTTTTCAGTGTAGTCACAGCCATATCTAGATTTAATAAATAGTAATAAATTATTCTTATTGTTACCACAATAGCACCACAAAATATTGTGATAAAACTTTAAGTCCATATCGTCCACTCCTACCTGACAAATCAATCTGAGCTCATGATTTGTTCAAATCAATGTTGGTCCAATTTTAGAGTCTCTTTTACTTCTTACCAGCAAATACTAATTAACTTAAATCAATTTATCAAAAGGATTCCAACAAGATCTTGATAGGCACATTAACCACCTGCTATTATTGACCGTCAAACTATTAATCAGCAAAGGCCACATGCTGTATGAAGCCACAAATCTACCAGTGGAGTTTCTGCCATGCCGTCTAAGCGGTTTTTGTGGCTCCATTGTTGGAGCCTCATTGTGTGTGCCACAATATCCTGAAGTCTCCTCCAAGCTCCTGTTTTCCTTCTCCCGCTCAATCGCTTCCCCTGCTTTTCCCCTCTGCAGCGTCCAAAAAAAGAAAAACAATGCTGGCTTGTGTTGGTGCCAAGCTCCCATCCAGCCATGACAAACAGCCGGTCAGAATGCACAGCAAGCCGCGCAGGCACACAGAGACAAAGGGAAAAAGTACAGAGGACACGAGAGGAGGAGAAATAAAAGTGGAGGCCTGGAGATTGGAGGTCTCTACATGGCTGTTGGTAAATGGAGGGCTTCAGGGAGAAGAGAGAGGGGAGGGGAGGGAGGGTCTCCATCCTCAGCCAGCCATGGTATCACTCCCCTCTGTCATCTTTAAAACATCCACCAATAGGCTGTATGTGCAGCAGCAATGTGCAGCTGCATGATAAAACCAGGCCAAGCGGGGACGAACAAGCTGCACTCACAAAAAGCAATCCTGCACACACTCACAGATATGTATCTATTTATCTCTGCATGCTGTTTGCATTCTGCAGCTCTCTGCTCCATCCTCTCACCCCACCTCCCTCCTCCACCCCCTCCATCCTTCCCTGTTCCCACATTCAGCCATGGTGTTCATTTGGGTTTTTGCTTCTGCAGCTGGTTGTAAAGATTCTGGATGAGCCGTTTACTTTCTGACCCGGCGGTGACATTCTGATTAATTGAAATTCAGGTCACAATCTTTGGTGGATGTCATCGGTTTTCTCCCTGCATCTTAAGCTCTTTTCCACCCAACTCCAGACTAAAGTCAAATTACACAATGGCATTTATTTTAGGGATGCACAGAGCAATCGGCTGCTGGCTGGAATCAGATGATTTTCAGCTTGTTCAACCTGATCTATAATCAGTCCGCTCGGATCTCAAAAACGGAATCTTTTCCAGCCAGAATGGACCAGATCTATCAGGCCAACATTTTAACACTTTTTGGCCTGGAATCTGTTACTGACAGAGAAAAACTAATATTTTAATCAACAGTAAAAATGCTTAAAATAAATTTAGAAAAAGATAAGTTCAACAATTTTTAAGGAAACTATTTTCAGCAACATGTTGCGACATGCCTGCAACCAAACCAGCAAGACAAGAGCCAGACTTTAAGCAGATAACAGGAAGGCTAAAGCAGTTATGGTTTTATTATTGTACATGTTCACACTCTTCTTTTACACTCATGAAATGAAACTGTGTAAAACTGAGATACTAATTGGTGAAAAAAAACTGGACATGAGATAAAACAGGTGTTTGTAATTATTTAGACTCGTTGTTCCTGAATCTCTCTCTTCTTTTTTACATTATAAAGTGTGTATGCCACAAGGTCTTCAAAGATTCCTGGTTTTAAACCCTAAAGAAGTAGGATATGAAGAAAGTTGGTGAGACAGAGGAGGATCGTCTAAATATACATTTCTGGAAGATGTCATAAGTGGGTTTCCCATGTCTGAAAACACTTTCTTACAAGCTCTGCCCAGAGATCAGCTTATCAGGACCCACACGTTGCTTTAATCCACCGCTCACACACGCCTGACCCCGTTTTGACTCGCTCCGACCCCAGTTTGTTTCACGCTGTTTTAAATCTTTCAGTGTGACGCTAAAAACAGCCCCCTGAATCCATCCTCACATAAATCCTCCACAGCAAGAGGGAACCAAAGTTAGTCAGGTACAACCTGAGCGTCGCACCAAAGGTCGCCCACACCCAACAGCTCAGACACTCAGACCCCCGTAACGGCCCACTACTCTGATGAACTCTGTGCTTTCTTGCAGCAGTAAAGATGAAATGATGGAGAATGGCAGGAGAGCCAGATATGAAGAGTTCACTACTGGACGGCCATTTTCTTAGAGCAATATACAAAACCTTTCAGCTCGACTGGACCGCCTGACACAGTTTTGCTCTGCTGATGAAGTGCACCATCATACATACTCCTCAGTGGTCGATGGCTTCATTTATCATTTTTTAGAAACTGTGAGGACCATTGTGGAGCAGCCTCAGGCGCCATGTTTGCAGCCAGGTAACATTTTTCAAGCGCTAGCAGCAGAACTCGGTTGTAATGACTTCTGAAAAGGAGGGCACCGATTCTCAAACACAATCAGCTTCTGTCTGAAGTGGTGAAGAAACAGATCAAATTAGTGCATATAATGTGGGAACATTGAACTCAAACATGTCATTTCTTGTAGCTGCTGCAGCTGCATGTGTGGCTATAAATGTCACTACAGTCCATATGATCACATATAAAAGGCGTTCCATAAAAGCTGGTGGTCACAAAAAGGGCTGAATGAGCTTTTAAGGAGATTCAAATAAAAGGTAATACATGGATCAAACTTTGCTTTAAAGGTTTGAATGTCAAGTTAAGGCTGACCTTTACTCCACTGATAACGGTACAGAAAGGGCTTTAACCTTTGAAGCAGCATTTTAAGCCATCAGTCACCATTAAACTGCTGAGAAAAATTTAAGAAACACTGAGACGTAAAAAAAAAATAAAAATCAAAGGTGGACTGAACAGGGCCGCCTCTGAAATAGTCCAGATCTGTAAACCTGCAGCAGAAAACTGGTATTCTACAGTCATTCATGCTGGAGCTAAAAGAGCACAGCTGTGCTTTTATTATAGTCAAAGTCTCAATAATGACGCATCACGTCTCATCTGGGATTAGTGACGGTTTTGTTCCTCAAAGATGATGTTATTAAGGATTAATGCAGACATGGACACATTGAGCGTCATGAGTCAAGGTTCAGTAAAATAGAAGAAATATGAAAAAATATATATATTTAAAAAAAGATGCTTATAATAACCACTCAGACAAACCAAATGTTCAAAGATGGAAGCAAAAGTCCAACAAATGGATAGAAAAACAAACTATTCATGGATTAATGGAAACTTATTAACACTTTCTACAGCTCAGTAAGGTTCAATTTAGTATCCCAACACACAAACAGCATAAAACTCCAGATAGTGATTAAGACTGGAAGAATAAAATAGTTCAATGGATGCAGCTAAGACAGCTGCAGAAGTTTACAGAAACACGAAGCACAAGATGAAACCTTAAAAACAACAGGTTTTAAAAATGATCTGTGAAGAGGTTTCAAAAAAGGTTTTACATCTTGACCAGAAAAACTGCAAGGTTTTTATAAGGTTAAATACACGGCATCCAGTGAGACTGGAAATCAGGTGATTAGACAAAGCTGTGAGAGAAAGAAAATATCAGATAGAAAGTATGAACCTTTGGGAAAAGACACAACACTGATTCAAGGGAATAAAATCTGATCGCACAAAGAACAGAACACAAGAAAAAACAAGATACTAAAAGAAATGTTCTCATATGTCAACACCCTTCAAACAATACTGAACACAGAGGAATGAAGTCAAAACAAACATAAATTAAACACCAAGATCCTCCCAAAGCTTATTATCACATTAGTACAATACTTATATTGGAACAATGTGACAAAGAATAAAAAAAAAGTAGAAGTAATGACATTAACAAACATTAATATTATATTGGTATGATAATATGACATTCTGTGACACATATATTCAATACAAAACCATCCAGTTTACATCAGATATTAAAGAGGATGTTGCACCAGAAATATTTCACTGTAATTTTAGCATTTTCTATTTATAGAAAGACAGAAACCAACTACTTCCTGTTTTTCAGTGACTTCTATATGAATTTGTTGCTTCAGAAAACTAATCACCTCATCAACTTACACATGAATCATCTCTTCAGTCCTTTTTAGTCAGCTGAATTATGCAGGTTAATGCTGAACTCAAGCATAATGCAGAACTCTTAAGCTCAGTGCTTTAAAAGCAGCTTTTGTTGGTTGTGCTTGGAGCCCGAAGGTTTTCAGAGAAATCTCGATGCCCCACTGGTTCCTCTGCTCAGAAAGAGTTTGCCACTCACTCGTTTGTCCTTCATTGTTACACCTGAGGGGAAAATTCTTAGAAATTCTTTTGTGCGCATTTAAAAAGGAGTAGGATGGAAATCTGCAGGCTACTTTCAAAAGAGGCAAAAGCAAAAACTTCGACCACACAACAAGAAGCAGAGAAAAACACTGAGTGCTTGAACTCCGTTCCTGCACTTTCACAGCTTTCTGTGATCATGTTGATTACCTTCATTCCTGCCCTTCGCCCCCTGAGGTAACCGCTGCACGTTTCTGTCCTGACCATTACCTCTCATCTTCTCCTTATGAGTTTTATTTCTTGCTCTGTGGTTAATAAAGAGAGATCGGCGGCGGAGGGCACCAGCAGAAAACAGAACAATGAACTGATGTGGCGCTGCAGATTGTTGCTACGAGGAATCCTCATTTTCCCGTTATTAGATGTTGCTGCGTTGCTGCCAACAGGAGAAAACAATAACCGCCTGGACGCTGCGAGGCTGCAGCCACACAACGTTTTTATGTACTTTCCTGAGAAAGTGGCCTTTTGACAGCGATGATCCAAGGCAACACCTGCATCACAATAGTTTGCTGTGGTTTTGTTGGTATGTGTGGACTGAAGGAAACGCTAAAAAAGTCATTTTTTTGTGTTTAGCTTCAGAAGAAACTGACTTAATATTTGAAAAGTTTCTTGACATTATTTCTGCAAACATTTTTGAATGAATTCCTTTAACATAACACATTTTATTGTTCATTCCTTGTAGTAATGGCTTCTTTCATGCAGAGCGGCTGTTCAGCCCTTTCAGTTGAAGATTCCTTTCACTGTGAATAATAACCAGTTTTTGTAATCAGGTTTTGGCTCCTGTGGGGAAATATTCACAAATGGTACCAATAAACATCCCCATGGTGTTTATATCTGCATGTTGGAACCATCAGGCATCTGGAAATTAGACCCAGGATGGAAACAGACTTAGGATTTTCCTTTATGCCATTTTAGGAAGAAGGCTGTTTAAAGTTTAACCTTAAAGTACATCTACAGGTAAATCAGACATGAATTACAATGAAGTCTTAAAGACAAACTGAATTTTTCATTGAGTTTTAACAGATAAATTCAGGGACTTGTTCACCAGCTATCAATTCTCCGGCATTCTTCTTTCGTCCTTCGCCTGCTCAGATATGCTAATGAGATGCTCAGAGGATAGGTGTGTGAATATTTCGTGTTCATTAGTCAGCAGCGGCCACTCGACTCAGCACCATCTCAGCCAAAGCTCAGATTCAGAGACGGTTATATCTCCACCCCAGAAGGCAGCTATGTGGCAGAAAACAAACACACCTGTGACTGCCGGTGCTCTGAGGAGAAATGTCACGCGAACCCACCTGACAGATCCCTCTGACAGGGTTTGATAGCCGAGGCAGACCTGCTGCACCGCCTGTCCATTATTTCCTGACCTGCTTTGCACTTTGGAGCTGCAGCATCATCTTGTCTCTCCTAACAGGCTGCAGGTTCTCTCAAAGGAAGAGAAAATTGATGCCTTAATAAACCAGAATCAGTCATTATTACCTACTCATCTGTTATTACTTAACAAAAGGTTTAGTTTCTCTCTTCAGCCTGGCCTTCCTCTCGTAGCTGCCCACTTCCAACACACACCCTCCTTCCAGCCGGATGAAAGCAGGCGAGTGTTTTCTGTGAAGGTCATGTGACGGTAATTGCTCAGGGCATGTTTTTGTCGAGCTGCCAGAGCCTTTTAAACATGCAAGTCAGAAGCAATGAGCTGAGAGGTGGATGCTCTGGTCAGCCTCCAAACATGATGCTGTTTAATGTAAAGAGAAGTACTTTGCACTCCTGACATCTGCTTAGCTCTGCAGACTGCATGGTGCCAACCAGCTTTTAACTGGTCATGATGTAAAATGACAGTTTTCACACAGTTTAGACTAATTAAGTATCAAATCTAAAACTTTGGAAGATGCATCTGTAAAGAAACGTGACTGTATGAAAGAAAATGGAAATGATTTTGCAGAACTTTGAAGAGAATAGAAGTTATGTAACTGTTTAAGGATCAGACTACCACAGCGTCATTTTTAAACTATTCATTTGTATTCTCTCTCTGTTTCTGTCCTCCTGAGTCAGTGGATCTGATTCTGTCCGTGTCTTTCATGAACAAACGCACTGACCCTGCTAATGCTGCCATAATATACTCTGCGTTGGTACATGGTCTGACATAATGCTGCCAACTAAACATCCTATTAACTTTTCTTTAACTTAGGAAGTTCTTCTACATCAGCTCTTCTGTTTGTTTTTGTGTCTCTGCTCTTCTCAAAGTCCCAGGCCGTCATGGCAGGTGGCTGCTGGTACTGAACCAGGTTCCGGTTCTGTTGAAGGTTCCTTCCTGTTAAAGGGGAGTTTTTTCTCTCCACTGCTGCTACATGCATGTTCAGTGTGAGGAATTGCTGTAAAGTCAATGACAACACAAAAGATTGCTGCATGTCAACAACTTTTTAATCTAATTTGAATAATAAACTGAACTTTATGCACTGGATCAACTGAAATGTAATTGAAATGAAATTAACTTTTGTAAAATGCCTTGAGATGACATATTGTGAAATGGTTCTTTATAAATAAACTGAATTAATGTGAATATAAAGTACATCAGGCTCATCACTTCTTTGTTTAGCTACACAACTCTCACCTTTAACTTTGTGAAGTTATTGTCTCATAGAAATGTGACCACTTAATGATTTTTTAACTAACTGTTTAAGAGATTATGAAAAGATAATTTAATCAACACAATGGGTCAAAGGAACCAGTCCAGAGGATTTGACAACAAGGTATTTATACTGGGAGCTTTGATTACTGGATGCTACAGGTGAGTAAATGAGTGGCAGGAAACTGAAACACTGAGGTAAAAACAGTTTCTAATCCATAACAGGAACAAAATGAAACAACAGAACCAAAGGCATCAAACTAAACTCAAAGTCCAGCAGAACCTGACCGTCAAACTTCATCCACTCATTCATCCTCTGCTTGTTTTCCTTTGGGTTTTTTTATTCAATTACGTCCATTTTAACACAACAGACAATTTTTGATACTAATTTGCTTTCCAGGGAATTTACTCAAACTCTGAAGATAATGGCACATAATGACCCTATCATACAGTAGCTTGTCGGCGTGCTTGGTTGAATATGCTAAATGGCTTTTTAATTTACGGCAGAACTAAAAAAAACAACTTTTCAATCAAGCTGTTCTGAATGAAAAAAAAAAAAAAAAAAGATGAACATTTATTTCAGATGTTAATTTGTGCATTTAAAAGCTCCGACGCTTAATTACCTCAGCACCTTCAGAGCTGTTTGCAATTCGCTCTTCAGGGTGGCAGCTCTTCAAAATTTCACTCCTGCTTTCAAACGGACAAACCGGCTTTTGTGTGACATTTCCATGCAGCCTGTAATTAGGTTCATTGTGGTGTTTTTGCTTGTGTGAGTATGTTGCTACAGCGAAAGTTACAAGAATCTAAGGCGCAATTCATGACCTCTGCAGCACCTCATTTCATACCAATGATGTCAACTGTGTATTATACGTACATTATGTCATTCATATTCACATCTTAAAGCCATGCATGAAATTAAATCTGAATCAACAGTTGAGAAGTTCTGTGAAGGCAGTCGGTCCTGGAGACCTCGCTGGTCAAAGGAGCAGAAATGTGACCACTTCCAGTTGATTTGAATGTCAAACGGCATCTTCAGCTTGAACTTTATTTGTCAGACCTGACATTTGCACTGTCTCAAGAGGTCTGATAATGACAAAGCTTGACAGTGAAAAGCGGCTCCGGATGAGAAATCAGTCCGACGAGCGCGGCCGCTTTAATTACAGCTGGAAAACACATGAGCATCATTAAACCAAGGGATTTTTAATGGAGCTGTGCTATAAATCCAGTTTTTATTTTTACCTCGAAATGATTGCAAAAACAAATTAATACCTTCTGACTTCAAAGCAGGAAATGCAGATTCCACTTTAAAACACATAATAGGATGTCGTTTACTGGCATC
>CAEGAG010049655.1:0-38140 GCA_903067065.1 Brachyrhaphis terrabensis
TTTTACTACTTCACTTTTAAGTATTTGAACTTATGTAATATTTACTTATGTTTTTTTCACTGGAAATACTTCTTTTACCAGAGTTTGTTTTTTACTATTCTTTTTTTCAGAGAAAAACCATCCAGTCATATTGTCACATTCAACAAATTATTATCTGCATTCCATTGAGGGTTGTGAATATTCTGAACGTGTTTGGGTTCAGCTTGCTTTTCCTCCAGTTGCTTTTGCATGAATTTGTTTTAGGGGTTCCTGTGTCTCCATCTATATGCTGCTAAAGTTGTGCTTAATGAAATATTCAGCAGAGTAAAGAGCAACATTTAATTAATGATTCAAAGTCTGTTTGCTAATATTACTGCAAAAAGTAAAGCAAGTTGTACAACTAGCATGCCCACAGGCTAAACTTAAAATATCATGAGACGCATTAGCTCTTAAAAATCTTTTTAGGCTTTAACTCGTGTAAGCTTTTTTCATGATTGCTTTTCTGAGATTTCCGCCCCAAACGCTGTCTCTCAATTATCCGTTAAGTATGTGTCTTTTAGTAAGAGCAGAAAGAGTATTTGGTAAAAGAAATGTAAAAAAAATATTGTAAGACAATATCTTTATTTTTGTAGATATTGTGAACAAAAAGTTGAGAAAAAAGTTGCATTTGTGCCTTATATTCTTTTTTTTGTTTGTTTTTATACACCTTTGGAATATACTGCATACATTTATTGATTTCTTTATCGCATCAACTTGCTTCCCCTGATTTATCTGTTTCCCAAATTTGGTAAACTCAGTTACAATCAATTCAATCAGTCACCTGAATTTGACTGCATTGTCTTATAATTCTAGTTCAGTTGCATGAAATTGTATCGAATGAAATGCAATGAAACACACAAGATTTATTTAGACTGGGGTGGGTAAACCACTTTCAAACTTCAACTCCAAACAATTTTGTCTTTATCATCTTAACGAAACCAGTAAAGGGAGATGAGCAAACTAAATGAAGTAAATGTAAGCATTAAATGTGTAAGGTGTGTGAGGATAAAGTTTAAACATTTCATGGAAAGGAGCTAAACTTAGTCATGTTTCTTAATGTTGAGCTTCTGAAAATTGTGTAATCCTTAAAGGTTTGTTTGCATACCTTTACTCCAAAGAAACCCAATAATCTAAAGCCAAGAAGCACCAAAAATGTTGAGTTTGTGTTATATTTTTGTGTGTTTAGTAGATGCTCGAAGTTCTCTATGAATCTCTTATTTAAGAATACCTTTTACACATAATCAACCTGGAGTGCTAATCAACCTCTAATCAGCATGTTTGTTTCACTCAGAAATTCTTCAGAATGTTCTCCTGAGAGAAATGCTGATGGTAGCAGTCTTTCCTGATCCCTCCTGTTTGTTCACAGCACACTGTCGCATGAATTATGTATCCGAATAATTAGGCCTGTCATTACGGTGTATGGTCAACTCCTCTCTGATGTACTGCAGTAATACAATAGATATTTTTATCTTCCACTTTTTCCCCCAGCTTCATTGGAGACTCTCTTATTATGGATGAGAGGGTATTTGTTGTACCTCTCGGGACGCTGCATGGCATTACGCAGGGGAATACAATGAAACAGCATGATAACAAGATAAAAGCCTCGTGTCGGAGGGGGTGGCTGCTTAAACACAAGCAGGATGAAACATAGTCTGTGATGGGGTGATTTCAAAGGGGGCTGCTCTAGTTGAGTATGTGATGTTAACACTTTCCTGCACCTCAGAACGTACCGGAAATATACAGTATGTTGTACATTAGAAGGGCACTCATAAGGAAGGGCAGGCTTTCTGGATGAGGGTTTTTTTTTTTGGATGGAATACTTCATATCATTTCTTGAAAGCATTGTTTTATACATACTGTATGTCACCTACTAGTACACATCAAGTTTGTAACATACAAAGAAAAAATGCAGATTCTCTAACTGTAGTCCCCCATTATGTACTGATAGTTGTATTAATACTTAATGTAGACAAAAAATACAAATTGAGCCGTTTCATAAAATTATTTACAGAACAAAACATATCATATACCCAAAGAAAACTTTTCCCACAGACTCCAGACACACACACACTTACAAGGTATAAAAGCGAGAGAAACACTAGTCATCTGTACCTTGAACTTTGACCTTGGATTGAAATCAAATTAGATGGAACTATGTTGTAGTTGCCAATGTTGTAATCAACGAGGAGGCTCATCACTGCTAGCACCACCAGTATGAGCCAATAGCAACACACATCTGTTCATTATATTAATGGAAATGCTAAAGAATAATGTTACTAAATAGATAGTGGACATGATTTTGGGTGTGTGAAAGATTCAATGACATGCAAACAAACATGCAAAAAACGAAACATTTTTTTTATTTTATTTTTTTTTTTATTTATTAAATCAGTAGGAGCCATATTGGATTTGGAGACAGAGTTGGTAAGACTGTTCCACTTTAATGTCTGATGTGCAAAACAAAGAAAATATCTTTTTTTTCCCTGTACAAAACATAACTTCTGTCGATGAAATGTTTTGAAAGGATTTTGATACTTGGAAACTGCTTGGTGATTTAACTCGCATTCGAAAAAGTTCAAGTTTTGGTCCATCCAAACTTTTTGAAGCACAAAAGTTTGTGAGAGCTGAGGTTGCAAGACAGGATAAGCCTGCTTTTGTTTTCACTCGGTGCTCTTAGGTAGTTTGACTCTTCTTTCCAAACTTCTCATTGTTTTTTCAAACACATTATTTTGATAGCAGCTGTCAACAAAGGGCAAGATACTGACTGCTGTCAGCAACTCCCCAAAACATAATTTTAAAAATTAAATTTTTTTTCAAACTGACCCTTGCCTTTTGAAACCGCCTTTTGCACACACTGTATCACTTGCATGTTTGGCTCAAAGTATGCATATAGTATCTATTTCCTGTGAGCTTGTAAATCTTGACAAACTGTTTGCTGTCTTTGCAACACATTTGCATATCGCCTATTGATCTGTGCTGTGCTTGGAGAGGGCGGACAGTCCTGGCAGTTAGGAAAAATGCCCACACTTACCAAGGACAGAAGTGGATAATCACTGGTGTATATCTCGACAGATGTCACAATCATATTATCTTTCTGACAAAACGACATATTTGACAAGTTTGCTGCACTGCCCTTACAATGTGAAATAATGGAGGGATGCTGGAGGGTGGCCTCTGTATTCTGAATCCTTTGGCCTTTCATCGATTCAGGGTTTCAGAGGCTCCCTATTGATTCCCTGTCTTACCTGGTACAGAGATCAGTCATGTACCTGACTACTGATGCCCTTTGCACAATAGTGAGATTATACAAACAAGTTTGACAAGCCAGAATGTTATGCAAATTGTCTATCAGAGACGTAGCTTCTTAATTCCTCTAAGATTTAAGCATCCTGGGGTTTCAAACTGGTAGGACAATGCGTGTGTATGTGAGGTTTCATCTTTGCTCCTGCTCAGCTGCAAATCCTGTCATATGGCATTACTATGATATACAGCATTTTGGTGTTTCTGCATGTCAGTGTTTACATCTGCGCTTGTGTGTGCGTGGAGCTCTGCTTATTTTCCTCTAATCATCCTCTGTGTGTCCATGGTGAGTAATGAAACCCTGGCTGTCTGGCGGATGCTGTTTAATCATGCAAATCAGTACCAGACTCGTTCCCTGCAAGGATATTACCGATGCTGGCCACTGAGCGAGGCCGACCTCCTCCTGGCTGATTTACTCTGCCCTCTTCCTGCTGCCCCTGCTAGTGACACCACAGCGGTAATGTAGAGGATGACAGAGAAGGAGAGAAACAAAGAAGAGCAGGCAGGTGGTGGCAAAACGGAGTTCAGGCACTAGATTCCTGTTTTGTCATGAGCTGGTTTTCTTACTCCCTCACAAGGTTCTATAGTGTTTATGCAACTGGTGTATGGCTAAATAATTTAGGGTTGTTGAGATATATTTACAAAACATATTACTTGTGTCCATAGATGGTAGCCGTTAGGCTGCAAGTCAGTCGGGTGCAGACATGTATTTAATTTTTTCCTATTGCATTCTAGGAGACTGAAGCCGATGTGAACTGACATTTGCACTGATGTGCACTGAAATGGAAAATTCGGCTAACACCTGACTCTCACCTCACAACCTGCAGGACCTGGTCTTCTCTAGAAAGCTAATGCACACAGAGACAAACATGCATGCCAGACTTGCACTCGCATATATTGAGCGTAATTGCTCAGCAGTTTCCACGGGCAACATTAAGGGAAAATTGTAACATTTGATCTTTATAACTCACCTATTTTGCATTAAAACATTACTTGGACCTTGGCATAATGTGCTCTAAGCCTAATGAAAAAACAAGCTAATCGCTGTTCTGAGACAATGAGTTGTGTTATTATTATGTTCTCTGCACTGATTGGTCTCACATAATTTCTTCTAGTTAAGATGGTTCTTTTTGGACACACCTCAGATTTGAAACCAATTGCAAAATTGAACACATATAATGCTACGCAGCTTCATTTGACATGGTTTGAATCAGCTGCTGCTGAGAGCTGTTCACTACGCTTCTTTGTTAAATGCAAAAAACATGAGTATGATTGCATTTGATTTTTCTATGCATTGCAGGTCTCTTCTGGTTAAATTTTTCATGAAAGCAACTGAGATGATTGTGAGGCTCAGCTATGCTTAATGTGGATAGAAACAACTTGGAATTATTACCAGAGTTGTTTGGGTTTTCTTTCTGCTTCTCCTTGATGTAAATCCTGGATGCCTAAAAAAACCCTGTCTGCTACAGGGTTACTGTAGTGCAGTTTAACCCACACAAGTAACACACAGAGATTATGTAAAGAAAACTGAGAGGTGCTGAATACTCTTAAGAGAAAAGTGGATTGCTGAATTATGAGGCTATTCGAGAAAAAGTGTCAGCAAGAACTTAACCGGACGTGGCAATGTCTAAGCTGAGTGCTATGAAAGTATTTATGAAATGCAATTTTTGTAACAATTGGGTATTTGCCACTGTGGTCTTTTAGAAAGACTCGACTCTCTGCAGACAGTTGCATAGGTAAACAAGGACAAAGACTATCATTTTTGGAAGCATGTCCGGTGGTCTGATGATACTGAAAGTCTGGCTCTGATGTGTTTGGCCATATTGACCATTGTAACATTTGAAGAAAAAAGGAGGAAGCTGGTTAGATGAAAGGAAAAATAATCTAAGCTAGGCAGTCAAAAAATCTTGACTGAATTACATAAATTCTAGTACATATGCTCACGAGTTCTAGTCTAGAACTAACATGTTCTAGACTCTGGTGACTCTGGTAATGCATGTTCTAGAACTTGCATGCTAGAACTAGCATAAATGAGTTGGCTAAAAACAAAAACATTTGAGCGAACTCTTTCAGTTTCTTTAAAACTTAAAAATCATGTGTTTATATTATTCTTGCATTTAGCATAAAAACCTATCTTGGTCTGGACTCACCTAAAAAAGCCAAGGTTTAATCTGGTTTAATGTCAGACAGATGGAAAGGTAATTTTTTTTATGTAGAGTTTGTAAATATCTGGTTTCAACCTATGCTTTAGCAGTTCAGTATCAAAGAAAAAAAAAGTCATGTGAATAAAATAAGGCAGAAGTGCATGCTTCTTTAACATTCAAAGAAAACAACTTAAATACTTTCTGAAAATCTAAAGAGGCATTAATCAGGACCAGTTTAAAAGATTAAAAGAAGCAGCTTGGGTGCATAAAATATTTAACAAGCCATGACTTAAGGCTTTTGCACAGTTCCCAACTACTGGCAATAATCTACTCACTCCCAAGTTACTACTAAAAGCTTATAACATATGCTGCCTTTTAACATAAAACTTTAAACAACGTACGGATGCAAAGTGTTGCTGAGCAATGCTGCTGCATGGCCCAAACCAGCTTGTGATTTACATCCTTTCCCCCCCAAGCATACATGGTAGCAAACAGAAATGGACATTTACTTTAGCTTTTTTTTCCAGCTGACTTCATACCATATGTGCGGGAGGGAGAGCATCTGCCACAAAGTAGGAGCTTGCAAGTACAATGTATCTGCAACTAGATGCATCCCCCTGGAGAGAGCTGCGCAGGGTCACGCTACATTTTGCCAGCTCTTGTAAAACTAATAAAGCAAGCAAATTAGCCTACTGAGTCCGCTGGGACCACACAACTAATAAAGCAGACATCCTGAAAACGATCTGTCACGCCGCCATGCCTAAATAAGATTGAGCCCATCTGAAAGGCCAAATTGGATTTTATTTGGACTTAAATGAATTCAAATAAGAGTAAAGCAGGTTTTGTATTCCTTTTACAACACAAACAAATTTGTGGTTGTTTTTTTTTTTTTTTTCTGCAGCAGTTGCTGTAAAACAATGGATAAATGAGTTTAGTGATATTTAAACAGATTTCCCCGCCACAGTTTTTAACTCCCAACAGTGATCGCTCACAGAATAGAAGACATTTTTTTTAACCAGTTTTGTTTTACAGTCCAGGATGGTCCACTCATACATTTGGATTAGAGTTTTTCCAACTTATTACCTTGCTGTTAGACTGCCAAGATTATATGCTATTTATTGTACATTGTTTGAAAACATGACTTTAAGTTTTGCATCAACTTCAGTTTATTCTATAAGTAAAGAAATGACTACAAAAATGTAGAAATAACTTAATGAAATCAAATCCATATTCATTTCCAGCAAACTAAGTATTTATGTTGTTCTTCAGTTTAGTGTGTATAGTAATTTTGTCTTAAAGGTACACTAAACATCAACTTTCCACTGCTCTAGAGTCCATTTATGACTTGCTTTACACCACTGTCTGATGTTTTTCACAGCACTTGGTGATGTAAGGTAGTGTTTTTCGACCCTGGTCCTGAAGGCACACTGCCCCTTGCATGTTTGGTATGTTTCCCTGCTCCAACACGCCTGATTTTGATTGATGACTTTTGCTGAACTTCAATCATCCGAATCAGGTGTGTTGCAGCAGGAAAACATCTAAGACATGCAGGCCAGTATGCCTTGAGGACCAGGGATAAGAAACACTGAGCAAGGCTTTGATTCATTTGCTCGTTTATGGAAATTCTTTCCATGATGCTCTCTACAAATTGCCTTGAGCTAGACTGAAGGGCACATAAAGTTTGAATTTCTACAGTCATTCACTCTACAGAAAGTTGACAACTTCGGCACACTGCACACTTCAGGGCGGTCTACCACATAGTTGAGTTGCTGTCGATCCCTATCGCTTCCAATTTCCTATGACATCACTAATGGCTGGCTATGGAATATTTAGTGGGGGAGGAACATTTACTATGTGACTTATTGCAGAGGCGGCATCTTATTATGATGCTACATTAGAATTCACTCTAGTTTTTTTTTTTATATATATACCTGCGGCCATGTAGCGACTGGAACCTATAAATTAAAACATTTGGAGGGATGATTGAATAGTTTTTGCAAAAGGATGAAGCAGACAGCACACTCTCCCACGGAGGCACAAAACTCGCCTGAAAAGCGCAACAGTAAAACTCCCTAATACTCATGGAGACACAGGAATTAACAGCAAGCATTGTAAAGATAGGAGATAAAAGGATTAGGTCGGTTTGCAAATGTGCTTACAGTACATACTAGCACAGGAAAGGTCGACTGACGTACAAAATTCATCATGTCAAGAGGACAAATATTTGCAAAACTTTTATTTTCGGTCTTGCCAACCACAGCAGAAATGAAGTTTTCACTCTGCAGGTCATGGAGTTAAAAAGTGGCTGTCCACCCACAGTCAAGCAGACTGTCTGTTTAGGTGCTGTTGACGTAGGAACAATTTGTATGTTTTCTTTCTCCAGCCTTCAGACTCTGGAGCTTGCTAGGGCGTGTGGTGTTTGAAAACATTCAAGAGCTTTTAGTGCAGTTGCCTATCAAATGGTTATTTCCTAGAAGCGCCACATGCTACCTCACTTACAGTGTTGTGCAGAACACAGTAGTACTAGTACAGCACCACTAAAAATACCTGACCACTCATGCTTGATTCACATATCATATGCTTTCTTTTCTGTTTATGCATATTTCTGAACATTCAAATTTTAAAGTGCTGGATTTAAGCAATTCCACTTAATTTGGTTTTATATTTAAAAATAAAACTAAATATATGCTGTATATTTCGGAATGCGAAAAGGCAATTATGATGTCATTGTCATCATTATGTAAATTTTGAGTCACATTCTGAACTTTCAACAGAATCCCATCTTTCTTTCACACTCTTTTTTAATTTATAATGGGTTATATGTTTCTTCTAGAAGAAAAATAGTAGAAATAGTGTAAGAAAAGTGTTAGAATCTTTAATCTCATTTGAAACTTTAAAACATTCATGTAAAAGTTCACTAATTACTCCACTGTGTCTTGAAGCAGAGGTTAACCTCTGATATAAATAATTCAACGGGTTATGCTTGCTGTAACCGTTTCCTCCCCTGCTCATAAATACCACTGAGACATTCTGGTTATTTGCTTTCAGCAGAAGGTTAAATGTGAGTACTTCTGCATGTAATGATTTCTTAGTATTTATTAGAGGCTTTGAAGTTTCTGTAGTATCGAAGGAATATAACGCTTGAAGTGTATTTATGCTAAGTCTGAGGAACAACATAAGACCAGGAATCTGCAGATTATCTTTTCAAAATATTGAGTGATCTAATTTACAGTATTGGTTGTGACCAACACTGGCTGTTCAGTATTCACAATTTTATTTTTTGAGAAAAGAAAAGAAAAAAAAGCTTTTTCTGCTTCTCTTTTCTCTACCCCATTTTGAGACTCTTCATGTCGCCTCGCTCTCCTTTTTAAAAAGCACGCATGCCAAAATGTTTTTCCAAGGTGGATGGATCCTGTGCAAGAAGTGTTGGCTTTGGTTTCACCTCCTGAGCTCCTGTGGATACACAGCATATGTTCAGATACGGAATAGCCTTTGAAGATTGCAGTATAGCATAATGGCACATTTGTCTTTACTTTGTTTTACTGATGCTTCCTTAAAGGTTCTGGCACGTTTTTTTTTCTGTGCATTTTCAGTTGCATTCAAGCTCATTCATCTTTTTCCACCTGCTTTTTGTCCTGTCTGCAGCGCTGTCTACCCGTCTCTGCTACCCTGCTGTCTTCCTTTAAGTCTCCCGACTGGCTCTGTCTGTCAGCGATACTGGCGCTTTCTGTGAACAGAGACCTAGAGACAGTGAGGATAAATTGCAGCATTGGCTACAAAAGGAGGCAGGTGGGTTCTTGAGCCAAGCTTTTACACAAGACAAGAAGACCTAACAACCAGCAGGTTCCTAAAAAAAATTTCATTTTCGGCAAAGATTGCTTTAAGGCTACCTCACAAGCACACCCCAACAAGCTCGTGCAGAAAACTGCAAAATAACCATGGGAAACAAGCTCTCTAATCGAGGAGGAATACTCTCTCAGTGAGAACCTGCCTGCTCAGCAGAGCGACTAATTGCAGTGATACATGAAGTGACAGAGATGGCAGATAAAGACTTGTAAGAAGGAGTTTTGGGAGGGGAACACACACACAACACGTTCAGTTGCTTGACAGGGGGAAGTGATCAACTACAGTGCCGCTATACAGTAGGTTTTTACAGAGCTCTTGTAAGGCAGAACACAACGGCTGTGTGCAGTGTGCAAGAAAAAAAATATACAGCTCTATTAATTTCCAGTATAGAAACTCACAGCAGAGGCACATGGCCACCACCCGCTGAACCTGCAATCCATTGTTCTGTTTTTGAGAACCCCGACTTCTGGTAGAATCACTCACACCTGCAGTCCAGTAATGTTTGTTGTCTCTGTGTAATTCAGCATGACACATCAAATGCATGTAATGCCTAATTCATACATCCCTGTCAGCTCTATGGACACCAGTGGCCATGTAGATTGCAGAGTCTGTGTGCCACCTAGACATTTGTTACCACATTGGCTGCACACGCCCCCAGGGATGTAGTCAAGGGGGAGGAGAGCCAAGGTAAACGCACAGCAGATAAAGAAAATGAAGGGTCAGATTATGAGCAGCAGAACAAAAAAAAAATACCACCAAAGCTTCTTGTGAAGAAAAGAGTGAGGAGAGATCTGCTGTTTCCATAGTGAGCACAATTTGGCTCTCAGGGACAAAGTGAATAAAACCTGGACTTCATGTTAAAGGGGAGGTATTATATATTTTCCAGAAACACAATAATAGCACATAACAACAAAATCAGCACAATCAATATGGTGCCTTCAGTTGTTATGAAAATGCTGCATAAATCAAAAGCAAATAAAATGAAATTTGACTTTGCATCATGGCTGTGTATGACCCTTTGAAATTGGCCACTGTCCCTTTAAGGACCTTCTACCCTTTCCAAGACTCCCCCTTCAGCATATTGCAACAATACTGCTCCATGCTCTCCAATGATGCAGTTTACAGCCAATTTTAGGAGTGTTGTAGTTCGTATGATAACTCAGGAGACGTGCAGTTCCACCAGGTGTTTGTAAATTGCTGCTGCTGCTAGTCTGAAGGAGCTGAGTGGGCAGGAAACTATTTATTCACTAATGCAATGACCAATATATTAGAAATAAACAAGGTATGACAGTGAAGTTAAAGCCTTAACTGTTAAGACTGGAAAAGGATTACACTGCTTCTATAGAGGGGGCAAAAGTTGAGGTTTCCGATTAAATTGTATATGTTTACGTTGCTTTATAAATGTCTTCATGGGTATTCTGAGTGGGTCTTGATTCTAGAATGCAGCTCTGATCAAAATTTTAGGCACATGGTAAGGGCCACTGTGTGTTTATGACATATTCAGACAAACTCAGAGTGTTTGAAATTCATGAGTGTCTCCCCGGTTTGTCCTTCGTTGCAACCTTGTGTCATGCATCATGCAAATTCCAGCATGTCTGACTTCAAGCTGATGTTCACAGTTTTATTATTATTCTCAATAAACTCGTAGCACAGCATGCATTAGAGGCTAAAGCCAGCATGTCTTATCGTTAAGAGCCATCTGTGATAAAGGAATTTCCTTTAGCATCCAACAGTTTCAGTCTTAAACGCTTTATTGTTTGAAAAACCTGGCAACATTGACATATTAGTAAAAAAAAAAAAATCTATCCGTGTTTTCTCTTTTTTTACCACATGGCGCACGTTCATTGAAATATATATTTTATATACAAAAATTTTAAATATGTACTAAGTAATACATTTTTGCCGTCCTATGAATGATCGGTTAATCAGAGTACTTAATATGCATAGCTAAAACTTAGATCTTCCCATTTGTGCATCGCCCAAGTCTCAATAATGTTCAATGAGTTCATATAAATTTGAGGGACCAACAAAAAGGATGCAATTACAGCAATGAATTGGATAAACTAACAGTACATATAAAAGGTGATCAAATTGCTTCTGTGGATCCATGAACCTTTTATAAACGAAAACTAAGATGTTCCTACAAAGTACTCAGAGAATCCCCATAAAGAAAAAAATGTATTTCAATATTGCATTTAAGATAAAAGAAAACCCTTAATCAAAGGAAATAAGAAGATGGCTGCTACTGATTTGAAACCTTCAGCGACTGATGCAAATGGTTAACACAGACACTCTGCTTCTTTCCAAAAACAGATGATGTGACTTCATTGACTGGTTCCTTTAGTCTGCGGCAGGACTGTTAATACAGAACAATGCATTAATTTGTACCTACCTTGGGAACATTTTGTACTCACTGTGACTTCTGAAAATACCAGTTCATTTTCTGTGACCTTTAAAGAGTTTACTGAGAGTGAGATTGTGAGTCAGGATGATGTACGCCTAAATAGAGTCATACTCCCAGATTTAGATAAGAAATAACGGCTTCCTTTTTACCAACAAGTAATATTGTTTTGGAGTGGCCCAACCAGTTTGAACGTCTGGTTGCTGTGGATTGTGATGCTGACTTCTACCGGAGTAATCTGTGGAAGAAGTCAGACTGATTGTTAAAATTGTTCCCCATTGATTAAATCATTCCAAAAGAATTGCACTGTATATTTTGTTTTTTTAAAGGTACATAATGTTTAGCACCTTTTCTGCAGCCCTCAGCTCCTCAACACTGAAAGTAAAATGGAAATACCTTCCAAATTCTCAGCTTTCTCAACCTTGAAATTGGTTTTCATGTAAAGGAAAAGTGGAGCGTCTTAAAGTCAAACAAAGCCCAAGAGATGGAAGCCAGGCTTTTTAAGTCTAGCTGTTGCAACAGACGCTCCCGTCATTGGGTACGACAGAACCGCTTGCTTCAGATAAATCTTTCAAAGCACAAACCAGTTGCTCAGCGTTGTTACTATGATATTTGTCTCTATTCTCTTACACAACACCAGAGCAGGTGTTTAGAAAACAAGTCAATCACGTTGAAAGCGGCAGTCTGAGCTGCTCCAAGTCCCACGGTTTCAACATGTCACTGCGTCATTTTCCCAGCTGCCTCAGGCAAAAAAAAAAAAAGAAGCAAAAGAAACAGAGAAAAAGCGAGTGAGAACGGGTGGGGGAACGCAGCCAGTTAGGGGACAAGCTTCAGCCATTAGTGCTGACAGGCACCTTTCCTCTGAGAATCAGGTGCAATGAGCGATTGGATCTCTTTTGTTAGTGTGAGTGAAGGAGAAGACGAGGGTGATGGTGGTGGTGGGGGGGGGGGAATCGGGGAAATAAACTCACACAGGCACTGATGCAAATTGTGCCAGAGTTCGTGAAGGCCAGAGAGCTGCTTATTTAAATTTAGAGTAGATTGGGAGCAATGAAGAGATTGCAGCACCTTCATTCATCTTCTGAAGCCACAGAGAAGAGGGCGAGAACACGGAGCAAAAGAACAGGAATAGCACAAATAAAATCATATCATTTGCCAACACTGAATTTAAGTGTCGTTTCGTGATTGAAAGCTATTTAGTTTGATTTATGCAATCCCCTTCTTTTATTGGCTGGCCATTCTTTCTTTTTGTCATGCAGCCCTTTTGACCTGCCTTATCTGGCTCTCTTCCCGGAGCCTGAGATAGGATCAGCGGGTCTGAGAACTCCCTGGACACTTAGCCTTGACAGCTGACAGGGGCTGGTTTTTCATGCACGGCCTTGATTTGTGCACGGATCTCAGGTGTGTAGGTTGGGTAAATGTTGGGCAAGCTGATATAATTGAATAATAAAAAATAAAAAAAACCACACAATAGAAAAAGTTGGAGAAGTGCATCTAGGAGCTGCACTTTCACAATAATAGCCCCTCCTTTCTGCATTAAGGAACAGAATGGCAGCCATTTATCTTCATTTTCAGCCATAGGAGGGTGAAAAAACCCCAGCAACATTTCTCTATAGAAATTCCCACCCTGTTCACTGACCCTCAAGATTTTTTGCTCCCCATGGATGATATAGTTCAACCACAGCTGCCCAGTATATCAGCTTTAGAGTCAATGCTACTTGTTTGAGATGGCAGGTCATATACTGCCTGCTCACATTACTCATTAATCAGCCAATGCTGAATTTTATCTCCTGCATTAAACTACTGAAAAAGACCGAAGACCACACCATAATATTATGGATCTCTTTTGGTGTGTTGGTCCAATATCAGTTGTCGACAGCTGAAGGTTTTCTGCATAAAATGCAGACATCAAAATCTTGACACGACAAAACATTTTAAACTCGTTCAAAGAAGAAGAAGAGAAGCAGGACAAACCAATTTCCAGTTAATTTCATGCGTTCCTTTTGATATTAACCAACTTTGTTGGACTCTTTATTTATAATGAGAGCTGAATTTGGCTGGCTGAGTAAATGTGATGGAAAGATTAACTGTGGTCTGTAGATATCAAGAACTCTGTGGTTTTGATGCTGTAAGATCTCAGAGCCGCATTTGATATTGTAGATCTCAACACATCGGGAGCGTTGGGTGGGGGTATTTGGCTTGTAACTCAAACAGTTTGCATCTTATTTAGAGTCTCTAACTATCTTGGTATGATTAGAGCATCGTCAATTATTTTCTATTCGATTATCCACAAGGATGGCTTGAATTGTTGTTTTCTTTGCTACTTGTAAGTCACATCGTACCAAGGCGCTTAGTTTCCCTAACAGCTCTGTGAATGAAGGCCTCTTAGTTGCATAATTAAACTTAAAAGCCAAATAGCTTTAAATTTAAGTGAGAAAAACATAGAAATCCTTGTATCCTCTAACACTAATCTGAATTTCACATCATAGAACTAGCTGTCCTGCATGCATGAATTCAAATTTGAAATGTAACTTGTAGTTTTTAGGACACTGCATGGGGAAGCACAAGTCTGTATCACAGACTTACTGCCCACCAAGAGCACCAAGGTCAGCTGACCAGCTGCTTCACTCTGTTCCAACCAATCATTTGAGGCATAAATTTTGTTGTGCTTTTTGTGAAATGGACCCAATTATGGAACAGAGTCCCACTCCATTTGCAATCTGTTTGTGCCAGTAACTGTTGTTGATTGAGATTACAAATTCACTCATTTCCTGAGTCCTTTCAGAAAACGTTTCATTTTCTTTATGTGGTTTTGTCTGATTTGGATCATAACTCATTGTTTTTGTTCTGTTTGGTACAAATGCTATACATTATTAAATTCTTAAGCTTTTAATTGTGTGAAGCACTTTGGGGAACTATATACAAATTAAGTGACTTAATTTGTATATGAATACACACTATTAAATTATTGTTTAATTTAACGTGGGCCAATTTATTTTCACTTTGTGAGCCATATTTTTAAATAATATGGTGAGATTTGTTTTTATTCTAAGCATTTAGTTTTTATACTAAATCTGCTACTAAGTAAAGGCTATGGAAAGTTGTTTTTAGTCATGTCATAAGGGTAGATTATTTAATGTTTTGTGTTTTGTCTCCTTTTGTACTCAACAAAAAATACAGTTTTAGAACTTTGTTTGGATCTTTCTTTACTTGATTTGCAGATATAAATATGGCACAGGTTTCTTTTTGTCTGAGATTTCACAAATACCTCTTCTCCTTACCATGAAGAATTTTCTTCCATGCAGACGTGCTACATTTGACTGGTTCATTGGAAAAATATTTCTCCATTTTTATCTCTAGAAGAGTTTAACGAGGCTTTATTAGCCCAAAGTCTCCTTTCCAGCTCTAAGATATTGATGTTAGCAGAACAAAGGTTGTTACTGAGGCACAACCAGATTATTTTCAAGTCAAATTGCTTTTTGAAAAGAATCCAAGTAGGCTACATGTCTCAGCCAATCTTCTAGTTGCCATGGGAAGGTAATCAAATCCTCACCACTGGAGCTTGTGCAGCAGGAAAGCATCTTATGAGGACAATCTTTTCAGACAGAAGGAAACCAGAGGAAAAGCCCCAAAATGTCAGATGACAGGGCATTTCTTGAGAAAACCTTAGAGATTACTGACACATCCAGAAATCTGCACATATAAAAAACACTTTCAGAGTAACGAAGATGCAAACACACCTTCCACTCATCACGCACATATACCTCCACACTCTTGCTGTGACATTTGAAGGACAGCGGCCTGGAGGGAAAACAGGTTTCAAGAGGTTAGATGAGGCAAAGGGCTGGCTGGCTGGCCGGCCGGTCGAGGGTGTGAGGTAAACAACACCTCAGAGTTCAGTGTGCATGCCTAATATGCTTTCTCGCGCTGACGGCTCCGCTGGGCACTGCTGCCGATGACAAGCTGTCTGCAGAAGTTCCCTCTTCTGCAGCATCTCACCGCTGTTTGTTAACTTCACTCAGCTGTCCGTGTCATCCCTGGACTCTTCCTGCTCTTGTGTCTCCATCCTGTCTTCAGCTTTCCGTTTCTTTCTTTCTAACTGTTCCGATTCAGCTGCTGTCAGGACCAATTCTTTCAATGTAAATAACGTTGTTAAGATGAAGAGTAGACGTATAACATCTCATGGAAAAACAATCTTTTATATTTTTATAGTCGTGTTGGAACAAAACAACTGTTTATGACTCAGACTGCCTTTTTTTTGTGGTTTCATAGCAGCGGTCAAAGACATTGGGGCATTTCCTTTACCTTGGTACATTTTCTTTTAAGATGCATACTAATTATATTTCCATTATCATTAGCAGCAATGCATACATGCAGCTCAAAATACATAAATATGTACAATTGTGAATTATACACTTGGAAAGTGTGTTTGGACAGAAGGCAAAGCAGTTTTGGTCTTGGGTTGACTATGACTTAAGTACAATGTAGAGCCTAAAAATAGCAAACGTAACTACAGGAAAGTCAAAAACTGATAATTACACTTTTCCAAAAAATGTTTGTCTTTGTGCTATGGTTAAGTGTTGCCATTTTAAATAATAAAAAAATCTTAGATCAAAATCATCTGGCTTTACCTAAAGAATCCATTATCACTCCCACCTGAGCTCATAGTAATGAGGAAAACATGCAACTTTTCAAATCTTGTAATTAGAATCAAAACATTGCCTCAAATAAAGCTGGTGCTGTAATCTGACAAACATGAGGCAGTTAGATGTACTGAATAAATGAGTCCCTGTCATGATAAAGTGACATTCTTCACTGTTTTTACATAATATACTACAAGTTCCAGAAGTTGTAGTTGCAAGAATTAGTATGATTTGGTAACTTTGTCGTTGCTATTGGCATTAACAATACAAGACAACAATCTATTTTTCTGTATTTTACAAATGTTATTCTGTTCTAAAACTTAAGGAACACAATATAAATCTTTCAGAGTAAATAAACAGTTTGTCCCTGCAATTCTTCTGCTAGTTTATGTGTGCTGCAGCCATTTAACATGTACAACTAAATCACACCGATTTGGAACTGGAAAGATGTACATGACACTGGATACATGCATTTTGCAAATTAAACCTTTTAGCTCTCTTGGCACCAAACATAATCAATCAAGCGGGAGTTTAGGAGAGAAAAGAGGTGTTTACAAAGTCTCTTCAAAGAAGAGATAATGCATTTATATGAGTAAATTGCAATGTACATAAAGGTTGTTATCGCACAAGGTAATTGATGCTATCCTACAGTTAATTTGTGCAATTGTATGAAACCAATGGATGTATTTTTACTTCTTCTTCTTTTTTTCTTTTTTTTTTTGAGAAAAAAAACCAACATTTTCCAAATCTTGATGCCATTAAAGTTAGGCAACTACTAAGTTATTACTACAAGCAAATTCTGCAGTGAAATGTTACATTGAATCAAATCTTAAAAAATACACCTTTTTTGTGGTTTATTGGCCGTGCTGAGTTTCTTTGTACCTTCATATTAAATACTGTTGATCAAAATGGGTTTCTAAGTGTTTTTCAACATGGTTGCCAGACACAGAAAAAAATGTATTCATTAAAACTCCCATAACATATTCAATGTTGTTAAAATGCAAAAGCCAACAATGTCCAAATAAAATAAAATAGTACCAGGAGTGGATGGTTAACGTTATCCCCTACACTCAGAACTTTCTTGTTTGGTTGGCAATTCTGTTTTTAAATTTGGAATGAAAAAAAAAATTTAAACATAAATTATGACGTTGGCGAATTAACTTCTAACGCACATGCTTGTGGACAATAATGCACATACTGACAATATAAAGTGGCAGTGTAAGAAACATTGAGATTACACTAAAATCCTTATGTTGTTGCATAACTATGATATCTAAAGATCTTTGCTCAACAATATTCGACTATGCTTTTAATTATGTAAAAAGGAAGAAGATCTTTTTAACTGTAAACTTTAAGGCTAATTCACAGTGCTGGCACTTAGCTGAAGCAATGCTTAATATGGTCACAGGGTCATTTGCTAATGCTGTACTTTCCCAACCTTTATTTTTATGATGTGGTGTAATCTTCCATGTTCTTTGAACAAATAATTACCTTCAAGTAAACATTCTACCAGGCAACTAGAAAGGGAGCCCATCCTTCCAACCTGAATACTGCTGTGCTAATAGATGTTGACTCCTGTTGACAAGGTTTTCACTCTTTCCAGCATCCACAGTGTTGGCCTTCACTTGACTAAGATCAAGACGACAAGACTTACATAATGAACTCTGTTGTTAATGCTACCTTTTTTCTCTGTAGCCAGAGAGGTAATTGAAATTTTGGGTCTATTTGATCAGAGAAAACAATGTTACTTGCCTCAAACTTATGATTTGAAAAACTGGCAACATTGACCAGATCAGTCACTGACTAGTTTTCTGTCAAATTTGACGTCTTTTGCCTTTCAAGTCCTATCACATGATGGCATTGATGACAAACACTGAACAGGCGTACGGAGGTGTATTATTACTTGTGTATACGGAGAATATTTCTGAAAAGTAATTTGAGGTGAACTTTGAGAGGACAGTAGCAGAGGTCAAAGCATTACTCTACACATAAATAATTACACATAATAAGCTGCAATATGTGTACTGATTTACACTCTTAATAATGTGTTTGTGATTCTTTGAAAAAAAAAAAAAATTACCGTACATGTGATTCATGAGGCTTCACTGATGTCTGTACAGTGACCTGGGCTAATAAGTAATGGATAATTTGGATATTAATTTTGATTAATTATCCAGAGTTTTTTTTTTTTTTTTATTTAAAATGGCTCTGGTCAATATATATATATAAAAAAAAAGGTAATTAGAAAAAAAAGATTGAATAAGGGTAACGTGGTAAAATCATCTTAAGTTACTGGCAACTTTTGGAATCAGACTCAGTATGAGCTGTTGCACGCACAATGTATAAAGGCACACTTTGTTCACACAAAGATTTAATGCGGTGTTACAGCTCATATCTGGCTGTTAAAAGCACATAGAAACAGGGCAAAATGTCAAAACTGAATCAAACCAGGTAAAATTCTGCTTTGCATTCTGTCTGAGCACAACTTCAGAGTTATTGTATAAGATATTATTAGTGGTTTTTACCCCCCGACCTGAGTTCAATAACCTCATTTGTTCAAGTTGTCCAATTGGAGCCCATCTCTTCTTCTTTGACTGGTATCTGAGAGGGCAGAGGTGCTTTCCGATTGGGTGTTTCAGACAAATAAAAGTGAAAACAGACACTGATGAATTCTATTGTTCTGAGGAGATAAAAATCACATTGACATCATTTACTCAGGGAACATACATGGAACATTTATTGCTGTGTTGTCAGGCTTAACCTTTTGATGCCATGTTCATTGACAACGATTCGTCTTAAAAAGATATAATAGGACAATATATCTTTTGAAGCTAAAACAGCCCTTGGTTGCTTTGCCTTTTCATCTTCATCCTTATACCACAAGTATCCTCCTCACTGACAAACAGGACACTTCAGGGAAAGGCAAATCACTTTACCTGAAGTTATTTACACATACACACACGCCCGCACACGCACCCACATGCACGCACACGCACGCACTCGCATGCACTCTTACATATATAATTGCCTTGCCCATCGAAAACAAACTCCTTATGATAAAACATAGTCATCATTGTGATTTTGCATGTTAAATGAGGTTGAAACCTCACATTTTCCCACACCGCCTCCATGTTTTGTTCATTCTTGGAAAAAATTCAAACTAAGGTTATTATTTAAAACAACAGTCTACCTCAGGCATCAGAATCCTCTTTTTGAATGAAGCAATACTATAAATGGCCGAAACCAAAATAAGTTTTCATTAAAAGAGAGAAAAAAATAAAATAAACTTTGCACATTTAAAAAAAAATTAAACAATAAAATTAGAAAGGGTTGCTACAATGAGATGGAGAAGATGAGTGCATCAAAGTATCATGTGATAAAGTAGCATACTGTATTGCAATCCCAGAACCATGCTTAAGGTGCACTAGGGTGCCCATAACCGATATGTTGTGATGTAACTCTAAAATTAAAGCTTTCATTGTGATGGTTTATGCTGTCAGAGGTTTTCAGTCATGAGGCTACGAGCAAAGAATGTTGCAGCCATGCTTGTGAGCTCGAATGCCCACAAGTGGTCAGTGAATATGGCTGTTCCCATTTCTGGTCGTCCACAGACTTCAACTCATGGGAAACCGAGACAAAAAAACAACTCCCAAAGTTCTTGAGAAGCAAGTATTCCCATAGGAAAATGTGCAGGGGACAATCACTTCAGCGCACACGTTTCTTTGAAATTTTTTGCTTTGTCATTTTACGCACCACCCTCTGTTAAAAAAATGTTACAAAATTGGAAGCCACTGGCAGACAAAAAGTCCTAGACAAGTCAAAGACACTGCAGGGATTCAATAAGGACAAACTAATGGCAATACGCAAACGTGCCTATTCTCTTGTCTACAAAAATAGTGGAATAGGAATCACATGGTTATCACCCGACATTGAAATCTTAGTACACATCTGTATATAGATTAAAAATCATAGTTAGATGCAATCCCATCATGCAGTCAAGGTTCTTTGCAACAGGGTCCTTTCATTTAGAATCCTTGAAGATGCTGAGAAAGGAGTGCAGTCAAAAAGAGTGCACTTAGAGCTCCATTTCAGTGCACAAAAAGTTGCTTCATGCACACACTTATGTGCTCTCAGACAGGATTTCGAGTCCTTTCTCCCCGCCTCTCTTTCACACTTATTCCCCCATGTTTATGAGTGAGAAATGCTGGAGATATAATGAAAAATAACCAATTTCACGAATCACTTCATGCACAGTTTTACCTCCACTGTCCCTCAATTTATTTCCATTTTCATGACGACCAAGTTGACAGACACACAATGTCAAGACCTATAGTCAGGTTTCAGAAACACTGAAATGTGGTACAGCCAGCAATGAGGATTATTTAATTCATGCCTTGGATACCTGAGGCAGTGCTCGGGAACACAAACACAGACCCGGACCGAACCACACTGAACTTTCCATCATCCTCACATTTAAGTCGGATCTAAGCTGAAGGTCTGCCAGGAAAGACAGATATTACATCTGCCCTTCCTTTCCCAGTCTACTTTCCACCTTGATGTATTCCATCCCAGTAGGTCCTCTACAAGCCTACATTTAGCTCTGTCTTTGAGACATAAACAGTTTTAAACAGAGTCTCTTGAAATGGATTGGATTTCTTATTTTCAACTCCAATAAACTCAACCCTTTAGAGGGAGGAGGAAACTTCTTCAGAGCAATACTAACTTGCTATTGCATCTTAAAGGTTTTGCTCCCTAACATCCTCCTCGGCTGACTTCCTGTTGTAAACGAACACTGCTGTTTTTCAGTGTGAGCACAACTTCCCATTGGATCCTGCAGCCACTACTGGCTCCTCTGCTGTTGTTTACTCTATGAGCCAATTCTGCACCATCAACCATAACCAAGGCCACTCCCCTAGATAGCACATACAGGAATTGTCAAAAATGTATATAAAAAAGCTGAGGGGCAAGATGAGGATTTGGTGTTCAAATACCAAGCATCATGTTTCATCAGACCTCTGTCTCACCGATGAAGCAGAGAGAGTGAGAGGAACGGCAATGGGTTTAGTTCCAAGAAACGGAAAGACGAAGAAAAACGAAACAGTAGGTTTCATCTATTTTTTCGACATGACCCCACTGTTGTTTGGCTTGAGCTCTTCCCTTTCAAGCTGTGCTCTGCATCTTTTATTACTCCAGTTTCCTCTCCTCTTCTGCTGTCACCTAGTACTCCTGTCCAAGGGTTGGCCAAAAAACCCTGGGGGTCCATTAGCTCCATTCCCATAATTTCCCTGCGGCCTTCCCTGCATCGGGAAGACGGCAGAAGACCCCCCTTGTCAAGGCTACCTGTGCTGTTGCACTTCTTTACTTGTCCTCCAGGGCATAGGATGGTGCTAGGCGGCAGCAAAGATGTCAGTGACACGCTGCTCAGCGCCTCTGATAAATGTTCACTGTTGCCTGCTTGACTAGAGCCACAGCCACCGATAGACGAGCCAATGCCTATGCCCAAGTCTTCATCTGAAGGGTCAATGGAGTCGTCACGATTGTAGCCGGGGCTTGTGCTGCCTCGTCCACTGCTCTGGCTCCGTTGGTGTCCCCTTGTGGCCAGAAGGGTTACAGAAGATGGAGGGTTCACCCTAGGCTTTAGGGCCTGAACTGGAGAGGAAATAGTAATTCTGTCTTCAGGCTGTGAGATAGGGCACATGGGTGATAAGGAAGCTGTTGGGATTGGCAATTCCAGGTTCTGCGATGGAGAAACACTGAAGCTCAGTCCTTCTTCCAGGGTTGTCTGGAGGCTGCCTTCAGAGCTGCCAGTGGCAAGGGACGAGTCACTGTGGGATGGGTACTAGAGAAAGGAGGAGTGGAAAAGAAAAGGTGAACGCATCAACTAATACCTTTTCCTTTTTGAAAAGTACAACTGCTCACATGATTTTTTTTTCTCATTCATCACCCTATGTGCTATTCTTCCACTGTTTTATTTAGTTTGTAACCTCCCTCTGCTTACTTGTGCACAGAGCATCTTTCGAGGGGCTCCAGGGGAGCGGAATGAGACCCAAGAGGCTGGGGAGGTCAGCCTGAGGCCTCTTGACAAACGCAGGCTCCGACTGCGCGAAGGTACCGGGATGGCTGCTCCTGCAGAGTGGAAAAACTCAGCAGGCAGATGAAAGAGGGTAGAAATGCCACTGGCCCCCTTTTCCTCGTCTCCTTTGCCTCTTTCCTTGCTGCTGATGCTGGAAATCCCACCTTCAGGAGAGAACCACAGTGATTCATTTCTAGACTTCTTTTCATGAAGTCTTTCTTTTATCTGTGTAAGTCATCTGCTTCAGCGATGTATTTTAAATTTGATTTTGGTTATTTTAATTTAACAGCTATTCTGGAAGCATGATAAGCACCAGGTATGAATATAGAAGAGCAAATTATTCCAGCAGTTTTTTCGACTCTAGAGGTTTATTACTGCAGTAAAGCACTCAGTTTGGTATTGGTCTTATATACTTATATATCTCAGTTTAATCTAAACTTAAGCACTACTTCAACAAAACAATGCCAAACGTGTCATAATGTTTAGTATTACATTTTTACCTACCTCTTCTTCTCAATGGACTCATGAAGTGGTGAGCAAATCAAAACATTACCTCAAACCACACTTTGATTCATTTGATTGATCGTGTTAAGATTGAAACACAACTTTCTTCAAAAATAGCCTTGTGGGTATTTACTGACCAGGGGAGCAGAGAGGTGAGCACATCTTTGTGTGGTATGTTTGCATTTCCATCTCTTGCAGTTCAGTCTCTGCCTCTGTGTCCGAGCTGGAAGCCCTGCATTGCAGGGACGCCCCCTGACCTTGTTCCTCAGTCTGATGACCACCTCCATGGCCGCCTCCTCCACCACCAGCCTCATCAGAGTTATGGGAGCTACTGCTGCACCTTCCCTAAAGGAGACCAAGAACGGGTGCAGAAATCTTCAATAAGAATGAATGTGATTATCTATGTTAATGCAGATAAATATGTGAACTTTTTTTTTCAAAAACAGCCAATTTTCAATATCAAGATCTTTGATTTATAGAGTAAGACATTTAACTTGTAAGAAAAGGTCACATGTATAAAATAACAAATAAGAACACTTAAATGTGGTCCATAAAGTCTAATGGATTTTCCAAAGGGGCAAGTCAAGCTTAAACTATTGTACACACATTGTGACAATTCCTGGTTGAGAACAAAATTATTAGAAAATGAGAACAGAACAATCCCTGAGGCTTTGCACGGATATTAAACATGTCCTCTGATTTACATCATTCCACTGGCTTTTCATTTAAGTGCTTCTTAAACAGTAGGACATTATTATTAGAGGCTATTATCATGTTAATGCTTTGATATAAGAAAAAAATCAAGTGGGGAATTTTTGTTTCTAATATACATTGTCTTGGAGAAATGTACATACATTTTCATGTGTTTCATATTACAACCACAAGCATTCATGTATTTCACTGCTCTGATGTGACAGCGACAGCCCAATATAAAATAGTAACAAAATGTTAAAGTAAGAAACAAACAAAACATGGCTTTCAAATAATTTTTCTAAGAAAAAAAAAAAAAAAAGTTTTAATGTTATTTTCTGTCTGTTGAGCATGTTGTGCCATTTGAGGGTCAAAGGAATATTTAGGTAACAGTGGATCACTGGACATGCATACATTACTTACTGTAAGTATTGGTGTCAAAAGTTTTACGTTGCGGAAAACTGAATTTTGGAAGTGTGTGCTTTTCCTATCCAATGTTTTTTTAATTTGCAGTGATTATTTTTCCTACTAAGACCTGAAACATAGTTTTGTATTTTCTCTGCATGATTACATAAATATCACAAATTAAATAAGAACAGTTCTATTAGTTAGTCTCAAATTATTTAAGGAATTTGAGACTAAATAGGGTTTTTTACTTTTACTCGAGTCATTTTAAAGCATTATTTAAATATATTTTTACTCAAGTAGAAGTAAGTAATGTTCATTTAATAGGATTTTTTCGCTACTCTACCCACCTTTGATCATGCCTATATGTTAAGTTTGCAGTAGAACTCTTTTAATTTTTAAATGACAGATTTAACCTTGAGAGGTCCAAATTTGGGATGTTGCTTAAAAACCTGATCACACTTTAACCTTCTTCACAGTCAAGTCAAGTTCATCTGAATAGCACATTTAAAATTTGCTTTAAAGCAAAAACACAAGTAATATGTATCTTTCTGGAATTGTAAGTTATTGTAGGTATAATGGGATTAATGTGAACAACATGAGCTTTTGCTTAAATGAGTTTATTCCATCCTTGTAATAAAAAAGGCCTTGTACATTAGCAGTAGCTCATAGCGGCAGTGAGACTGCAGTTCTGTTTCCGTCCCCTCAGAGAGCAGTATATCGATTTTCATTAATTTACTGTAGATTAACCCTAAACTCAGTATTTCAGTAAGGCATAATGGTTATAGAGAAATGCTCTCCATCCTACAGGGGAGTGCAAACATAATTTGACTCTGGAAAGAGATTAATATGCTGCCTGCATGACATGATTTCTAAACTATGCCATGCTCAGTTTATATTTTCTAATTTATTAACTCCCTTCTTCTCTTCAATCATTCTCTAAAAAGTAGAAGCAGAGAATCAAAGTCGTACTTTCTGATTGCACCTTTATCTGGGTATCCAGAAACAAGAAGCATTGCCCTATTACAAAGAAAATGATAAGGAACAGAGATAGAGGGGCTGAAGGAAAGTGCAGGACAGGTGTGTAATTACCAGAGATGTAAGACTGAAAAAAGGTGAAGCATAACAGATAATTTCTTCACAGTGAGACTAAGTCAAAGAAAGGTAGGCATGAGAACCAGCAAGGAAAAGAGACTAAAGGGAACATGGGGCAAGGATTTATTTATGAAATGGTCTTAAGTGGTTAGGGACAGTGGGCTCCTCAAAGATAAGATATTTTATCCTGATACATGCAGAGCAATAGATAAAGAGGCCTTCGGAACACAATATTTATGTTAGAAATATCTCTATAACTAAACTAAGACCACTAAAACAAAGCAGAAGTATTGTTAACACCTGTCCCAATGTAATCCAGAAAACTTCTATTTGCAGTTATTATTTCTAAGGTGAACTATTAAAGACCTTTATCAAACGTCCTAGGAAATCACTAAAATCCTTTCAATTATAAAAGGCTGCAATAGGAGTTCTGTTAAGAGAAGGGAAGCTCATATTTCTTTAGTTAATTATTAAAGAGACAACGGAAAAATATGAATGAAATTATTACATAAAAGTAAAGCTAAAATCAATAGGCTGATTTAATACATATTTTATATTATGTATTAAATCAGGTCTATTTGTACAGCACATGTGGTTGAAAGTGCTTTACATGATAAAAACATAACAATGAACAAACACACACACAAAAAAGAAAACTGATCTCTTTCAAGCATTTGGAAGTTTACATCTGAGAGTAAGAGTGTTATGGTATTTTTGGTATCTTTTCCAGCTCCCCCACATTATAGGAAAAACACCCCACACTTTTCCTATAATGTGGGGTGTATTGGATTTAATCTTCTCTTTCAACCTCAGTTTAAACTCACCTTCCCGTCTTGCATCAGCAGTATGTAGCTGGTATGTTCGTCCAGGCTCAGGTCATCAGGGAGAGCAGGAGACGAGGACTTATCTGAGAGTTGCTCCGACTTCAGTGATGCCTGCTCAATCTCTGCCATTCTGATCTGCTGCAAATAATTTTTTTCACTTACTGATGCCTTTAAAAGTCAAAGAAACATGAAACTGTGACCACTTCCAACATCCTGGAAGAACACAATCTCATCAGTGCTTACTGTGACTATCTCTAACATGGAAGACCCTAAGTATTTACATAAATATCTGCATAAAAAAAGAATGAAAACATACAGAGATCTTGCAGGATTTTTTTTTGATTACTCATTAGCTTCAATAAACCAGCAAAAGCATCACAGACAAAAGAGACAAAACCTCCTCCAAGATGCACCAGTTGTTGACATTTCAGAGGTAATAATGCTGTGGGATGTGTCTGTAAAGAGAGCATGGTGAGACATTTCAAGTAAGTAGTTTGTAATCATCAGCTAAACCAATGTGTCCCATTTTCTAATGTGATATTAGAGCTTTTTCAAAAACTCCTTGAAACCAGTTTTCTTTAATTCGCAGAACATGCAGATCAGCTCATGTGGTCTTTCTCAGCAATATTTCAAACAACCTGAAATCGGAAATGCTGTCTGGGCATTCCAGCAGTATTTCTTAGAGGTGATAGAGCAATAAATAGTCAGCGTGAGCGGCGTGGATTAACCGCAGTACTTAAAGCGGGCCAAGTGAAACTCAATGGAGCGAGGCTGGTTAGCCATGTATTAACACGTGCACTAAGCGGCTCATAAAGAGAGATTCACTGCTGATATGAGCCAGTAAATCACCACTGCCACAGATCCCAAAGAGAGCGAGAGAGAGAGTGAGAGAGACGTAATGAAGCAAAGCAAAGACACAAGGCACAAGCACAGCAAAGCGACTCATTAGCTCAGAGAAACACTTCACAGTTGTGCTGTTTTGATTCATGTAGTAGCCCTCACTTGTGGTACTTTGTGGCAGCACCGTATCTGACTTGTGTCTCATAGGTGGGCAATAAATAGCCTCGACAAAGACCCGTGCAAGCTTCTAGCAGGTGTTTTTATCGACGCGTAACAGAAACTACGTCTTTCTTCTTGTGTTCTACACCGTGCCTTCGGGGAGAACACAGAAGTACAAAAGGCAGAGGAAACTTTGCTACTCCAGAAGTATGTTTGGTAACACGATGGACAACGGCAAACTAAAAGTATTCACTTCAGTATAAGAAAAGGGAAAACATTCAACAGAAAAGGGGACTGAAAAGAAATGAAATCTCTCGCGACCAAAGCACATGAGGCACACTGGCCTGGACACACTGTTTGCCTGGACACACTGTTTGCTGTATCATATAAGCTCCAACCCCGCAGGAATAGCAATCGCAAGATAATTTCCTACTCAACACACAAAGGTTAACAACAGGCTTTATGGTAGGTAAATGCACTGCTGTGATTACAAATGAAGCAATGTAGAAGAACGCTGGTCTAAAGGAAGCATAAGGTCAACACATGCAGCTAAATTAATGGTAAAGGTTGAACTGTCACTTTCAGGTTGCCTCAAGGGCTCTTTACAAAGTAACGTGATGAATTATTCTCCTCTTACGCACTTTAAGCCCAGATTTCCAGTAGGGCCTTTTAGATTCTCCAATCCTGTGAAGACTTCAGGATCTAACAGTAATCTTTATGAAGATTAGCTGTACAATGGCTCCCTCCTCCACTTCCAAACCCCATACGGTCACATATAAATATAATGTCTTTTTACATTTGCCACCTTTTGTAGAGCTACAACATGTAAGTTCAATGTATTTCTTGTAGATTTAATGTGATACACCAAAACCAAGTCATGGTTAACTGTCTGCATTTGCATATAACTCCCCTGAGTTATCTAAATATTATCCGTTAACTAAATAGTTTGCACAGTTTTTTTTGAAAAAATATCTCAAACTCTCTTCAGATGGAGATCCCCTGTGACCTTCAGTATCAAGGCTTGCCAAATATTCTTCATTGGCTCAAACTCTGGCTTCGACTGGACCATTCAAACAATTCTGTCCGTTTTCATCTCAGCTTTTTTGTTCCAGATACAGCTGGATGTTTAGGATGGTTATTTGCTGGATGGCAAACCTCCACCCCAGTCTTACGTCTTTTGTAGCCACTCAAAATATTTCTCTTATATTTTTCTCCTGTCCTCCTTCCATCACCTCTGATCATGACAGATTCTCTCACCTGAGCTATGGACCTCTATAATTACCACGAACATGTTGGCAGCCTTTCTGACTAGATGATTAGAGAGTGAGTGATTTTTACTTGTAAGACATTTTTAAAACTGTAATTGAATGTTCTTACAACCTTGATAAGTTTAAAGCTTGGAATACAGTTTTTATTTCTTTTTTAACCAAACCCTCCTTCATACCCCTTCATAACTTTATCCTTGACTTGTCTGTTGATTTCCTTGGTCTTCATGTTTTTGTTCACTGGTGAACAAATTTCTAAGGCCTCCACAGAACAACTGTGCTCTTATTGAGATTAAATTACACATAAGTGGACTCTATTTACTAGGTATGAGACTTTTTAAGGTTTTTTTTTTTAACAGTGTTTAATTTAAGGGAGTCATAGTACAAAGTGTCCAACCTTTCAGATTTTTATTTTTAATTTTTACATCACATAAAATCCTAATACATTGACATTTGCCATTGAAATGTGGCAAACTACGAAAACACAAAAGGGGTATGAATACTTTGCAAGGCACTAGTGCTCAAAATAAACTGAAGCGGAACTGCTCTGGATCCGATATAGCAAATCAGAGACCAAGCGCGGATAGCAAAAGGAGTGGAAGTGCACAGAGAGGAGAGGAAACATGTAAACGAGAGAAAGAGAAGATTGATGGTCTGACAGCAGCTGCAGACAGGCAGAAAGCGAAGCTGACAGGTGAGGAGGTGTAGATCCCAGTTACTTCCTCCTCTGAGCTGACCCACTGCACTTTGTCACTGTGATGGACAACACTCGCGCAGGACAGTATGTTTCTAAGTGCTTGTTGAATGCAAGACTTTCCTGTTAACAAGACACCTTGGAATATAAACTCAAGGAGACTGTGGGTGGCCGTGTGTGTGCTCTCATGCAAGCATACAGTCATGAAGGATGGGTGCATTTGTGAGCTCATGCAGAGTGGCCTCAGTAATCCATTAAACAGCCATGCAACATGGTTTTATCAGTGTATTTTCATATAGCATGCAAATGCATCTTCCTGAGTATGACCCTGATTTGGAATGTACTGCATATACATATAGATGTTTATTATATGGGTTTTCTAGGAATAATCAAGAATAAATCCAGAATTAATTGGATGGTCTACCTACACACTAGTCCATTACAGTCTGAAATCCATCAGCTGGCAAAATCGTCCATGTTTGTACAGATAAGTATTTATGAAGGCTGATATTTAGGTATATAATTTCTGCTTTGATTCTTCGTTAGGGCTCAAATGTAATACAAACACGTTAACATTAATCATTGCATCTCATAGCAGCTGCTTTACATTTTTGTCCTAGCTACACTTAAAAAAATATGTGCAGAAATCTTTCATACCCAGCAGATTTATATTACGTTTTCTGTATTTTACATCAGTGAAATCGCAATAATTTTTCATTCTTTTGTCAACAAAAGAATGAAATGACATTTATTAACTTCAAATACTGCTTTCCCCAACAACACACGACGTGACAAAGCAAAAGCAAGTAAGGCAATTGTTTTTTCTCAAGGAGGCACAAAAACAATGGCGTATTGTGACAAAGTGGTGCAGTTTCTGTTCACCACTTGTCCCTTACTCTTATTTCTGATTCACATACTTCCTATAGTTGGTTATAATGCTTAAATTTAAACACTAGTTTGCAGCTTTGCTTCACTTATGATCCCGGGTTTGTTTGTGTTAGCATTATATTGCAGTTTCCATCTATTTATATGTTTAGGTTAAAGCTACTACTTCTGGACTATTGGTTGAACTTGTTTATTTTGTTTCAAAGTATATTCATGTTGCTTGTTTTCCTTTTTACTCATCATTGTTTGTCCCTTGAAGATCTGCAGCAGGGCAGGAGTGTGGGAGGGGCCGGCCCAGTATTTCCTGTTTAAATGGCTGGATGATGTCATTGATTACCTTGCTGATTTCTACCAATTAGAGGGTTTTCTTGAGTATTGCTTTGTTTGTTTTTCTTTGAAATAACCTTTTGAGTTATCTTGTATTACATGGTTTATTTTGCAGACCATTTCATTATGTAGATGAGTTTGTAAATTAGATTAATAGTTTTATTCTTGTTTCTCTGTTAAGATTTTTTATTTTTATTTTTTCCTGTTTAATTGTGGCTTGGTCCACTCAAGTGCAGGTGTGTTGCCAGTTGGCTATAAAAACAGTGAGTTCTTGGAAGCTCGAGGAGGGTGGTCAGAGTCAAAAGTCACAAATAAAAGTCATCAGAAGAATCCTGAACCGGAGGCTGATGCTGTTTTTTGTTAGCCCTGAAAACTGCAGCAGCACGGAAGAAACTCTCAAACTTTTTGCGTTACCTCATAGATATAAGTCTTTGTGGAAAAAAGAGATTGTAGTCAGAATAAAAATACCCAATATTTCATTTTTTTTATTATTTTAAGTCAATAAGAAAAAGTAATTTTATTTTTATTCCTCTTTTAGGTTTAAGAGCAAAGAAAAATATAATCTTAGCATGTCTTAATTTTAAATGAAAATTAGAACATTTAGTGCTTAGATTGAGGCCTAATATTTCAGTTCTTTATGCACAGTTATTCATTTATTACACAGTTATTCTGTAGAGAAAAATGTATGGTGATATTGCATGAAGACAAAAAGTGGCAAAACAATCCCTCTGGTTACTTTCAAGTTAAAACACTTTGCAGTTTTATAGCAATTTAGGCAGTTTTTTTTGGTTATTTTTTTATTTACAAAGAGTCATAATATTACTGATTGTAGACCCATTTTTTGTTGACCAGTAAAACCTGTTTGTTGTCCTGCAAACCTGTAGTCCGGTCAGGTTTGCAGGGGTTCTTGAATTTTTCTCCATTAAACATGTTTTTTTCATTAGTTTACAGGTAAACGTAGGATTCCACTGTGCTTGAACCAGTAACATTGTTTATCTTAACATACATCTCAACAGCAGGTCTGATTTACATTCAGTGAAAAAGTAGCAGAGTTTGAGAAGCACAGATGTAGTTGGGGAAGTGTTACGCTCGCTCATTAAGCCTATGGATTTCTTGCTAAAGCTAATTTTTATTGCAAGTAATTCCACTAAGAGGAGGCTAATCTTGCTAATCTTGCTGCTTTGTTTTCTTTTCTTCTTTTACCAAGATGTCTGTATATGAGGTGTGAGGAGATAAAAATGACTATAATTAATTAAAAATGATTAACAAATATTTAATTGCGCATAAAAGTTTTAGATTTTTATCTTATTTGCTTCTGTTCAGCTTTTTAAAATTTTAAACCTTCTATATTCTCATACACAGCCCTGCCCAGGGTTGTGTGTGTGTGTGTGCCGAATAGTGTTTTATGTGTGTTCAGGGTGGTACCTCTTGCGGGTGGCCCTTGCAGTCTTTGCAGACAGGCGGAGAGGAGTAATGGTGGAAGACGGAGCCGGAGAGGTTGTCGATCATCAGCATCTCCCCATCTATTGTATCCTTGATTAGGAGAGATACGCTGTCCAACCACTGGCTCTCCTGGAACACATACACGCACACACGCAAACAAACACGCGCACGCACGCACACGGACAGAAACGCACACGGGACGGAGGCCAGCAGACCAGGATGCACGCAGGCGCAAACGTGTGCACATGCGGACATGCGAGGACAAAAAAACACGCAGGGAAATGCATACACCATTGGAAGGATTATTAAAGAGCCCGTGTGCACACGCAAGAAAGGCTTTCGCCTTTTTTTCTTCTTTTTTAAATCTACGTTCACAAACTGAAATTGGTCATTCATATACAGTGCCTTGCAAAATTATTCACACCCCTGATATTAATCATCACATTTTTACATTTTATTTTTTGGGGATATTGTGTCATCGACCAACACAAAACAGTTCATTACTGTAAAGCTGAGGAAAACGTTACATTATTTTTATTTTGTCTATATAAGTAACAATCTGAAAGGTTTTCAGTTGGAGTTAGGCCTGGGTTTCTATCACATTTATTTGGTTTGGTACAAAATATTTCATTACGAAATTTAGGTGACTGATGGACAGTCTCAAGTTTTTGGCAGCCTTTACCAGGTTTAACCCTGCTGAAAAAAAGCATGCCCACAGCATAATGCTGCCACCTTCCTATTTCACCATGGTGATGGTGTGTTATGTGCTATTTTAGTTTCCAATCTCGGAGGCCTTTGCCACAGAGCTGTATTGTGGTTCAGTTATGCACAACTGGGCTTGATTTAACTATCAGGAAAAAACTAAAGATAATTGATTACAGGCATTTTTTCCTGAGGAGTTATCAGAATAAAAGGCACTCAGCAAATAAGAAACATTTCTAAGCTTAAATAATTTTGAAAACTATGTACACTTTTTCTGCCACATCACAGTGATGTTTTATTTTGGGTTGGTCTGTCACATGAAATCTGAACATCCATTTAAGTTTGACATTTTATGGCGACACAATAAAAGAAAATTCTAGTTTTGAATATTTTTGCAAAGCACTGTTCTTGTTCACCTGTACAGCAGTAAACGTTGTAGTTTCTAAGGATACACAAACGATTCATAGACAAAAATTATGAGGCAATTTGTTTTGTTGCTCGAAAGCATTGTCAGTGATTATGTAGCAATCATTCTCCCCTCTTTATAAATCTTTACTGTTTAAAAAAAGAAAAAAGGAAAGACAAGATCTCGAGTAATAAAGCTCCAAATGCTCATTAGTCGAGCCACATCTAATTTTACTATCAAATCCTTGGGCGCTCAGTGTGAAGCAATTACGTTTGATATATCACCTCAATTAGGCTGTTCAATACCTTGTTGAAACAGTTTTAGATTTAGGTATTTGCTTTTTGCTCTGGGTATATTATAAGCTTTAAAGTAATTGAGCTTGAATCACTCAGGGCTTTTTTTAAAATTGTCATCAATGATCCCCGCTTGCTTGAATCTCGTCTGCTAGATTTATTTCTGGAGACACATCTACCGTAGCGGCGAAAGGAAACTACTTCGACAACAAATATTCAAAACATGAATCCACTTCAGTTGAATGCATTGTGCCTGTAGCCAAAAAACTGTATTACATCAGAAGATATTTCCCAAAAGACACTGTGGAAATAAGGTCACTCCTCTTCAATTCCCGAATAAGCCCATTTTCATTATAAAATTCTGCAACGGTGCTTATGGGACTATACTTAGATCTGTTATGCAAACACACACTATCTCATATGACTCACATGGCTTTATTACATTTAGCCATGACTTATGTTTTCAAAAAAAAAGAGGGGGTTAAGATTTCAAGAGCCAACCTACTGTACTGTGAGCTGCATATTACTGGTGTTGGTTTATGAAATAAAGCTGAAGAGCCACAAAGTGACTCTGCTGAAACTAGCTTGATACATGCCAGTGTGGAAAAAAAAACAAAAAAAAAAAACTCTGCAATTCACAGGGAGGCTTCGGATATTTTGTTGTATGTGTAGGTGGAGCTTAATATGAAAACGTAATGTTTGATTGTCTGCCGTTGTCTGTGTGCTGGCCCCCATTAATAACTGTATTAGTGGACAACAATGGGCTTGTCTGGAGGGACTGGAAGTTGAGAGTAAGAGAGGAGAGAGCTGAAATTAATTACTGCCTTTATCTGACTGTCACTGGCTCAGCCATTATCTCTCCTCTCTTGTTCCTGGACTGTAACTGTGTGCGTGCGTGTGTGTGTGTGTCTCAACTTCCTGCAGTGTAACCTTTGTAGCTTGTGCAGTTCTTTAGCAATGTTTCTGCATAAAGCTAGACACAATGAAAAGTCTTAAAAGAGCCCATTGGCTGTAGATGAAATTAGTGTCTTCCATTCGTAAGGACTCCTTGCCTGACATGCACAACTTTGAGCACCACTCAGTTAAATAAAGGCATCTTCAGTCGGTCTAAAGTTAAGGAGGAAACATTTAAAGAAAGATTATTACTTAAATCTTTCCTATTTTAAAATTATAGAAAAGAAGGCAAAATCATGCAAAGATGCAACGTCTCAAATCTTGATACCCCAACGGATTTGAGGTTCAAGACCCTAATTAGTCAAGCTGATAACGTATTTAAGCAATTTCAAAAAATCACAGAGGATTAAATGTTTATGACTGGAAGAACATGCACATATTCCAAGGGAACTAATTACAGTATTTTTTGGAGGTAAAACAGTAACTGTTTATGGACGATAAAGCTGATTAAGTAAAACTGCATGGAAGCAGTGGCAGCAATGCACAACTGCAGTGTCAATCTGGCTTTGCTGCATCCTCACCAAAACAACTTGTAGAATGAGTCTAGTCTATTTATGAAACAACTTTGGGGCAAACAAAGTTATCAAAGGATCCTCATTGTGTACAACGGTCATTTCATTTAACAGAAGGCAGAGTTGATCCTCTCAACTGTTAGGCAGCGAAAGAAAGAAGGTAGTGAGTGAGCTCACATCAACCAACACAGTGGAAAAGAAACCAAAGATCACTTTTTAATGAATAAATTATAATAAAAAGGAAATATTCATGGTCAAAATGTTTGCGCTTTTCCCCATTTGTCTTATTTTTCTTTCACAAACCAAAGGGCTTCGTTTGAAAATACACGCTACATGTTGATGTAGAAACGTGACTTTAAATTCGATTCTTCCCTCAAGAATTGAAGATACTGTATGTCATTAGTTTTGAGAAATTCCCCAGTTTGCTCAGGAACCAGAGTTTGCTGAGTAAATGTGCTCTCTTGCTGAACACTTCATCTGCCAAATTTGTCCAGAAAGCAGGAACAATTGTGACCCTATAAAAATAAACCAGTACACAATATCTCCATTATTTTTAGTGCTAAGACTTGTTAGGGTCTGTGTGCAATGAGTGCAGAGGTAAAGCAGATATGGTGAATGTGCAAAAACAGCAAATTGCACTGCTTTGTGAATTCACTCCTCTGTGTATCCAAGAAAACCAAATTTTAATTTTGATAAAAAGGTTACACATGTATATGAAATGAGCTCTATTCATATTTTGATGTGATGAGGATATGATGGAAATTTGAGCTTGTGATTCAGCCAGTGGTTTCCGATATATTTGATTCGCAATAGCTTCTGCATGTTAGAAGAGTCCCTTTAATATTTTTTATTTTGTAAAAATTGCAGATTTTTGGTTTACACATTTTAACTTACTTGATATATTCAAAACCATATTTTTTTTATATCTAAATACACTTCCTAATTTGAAGAAATGAGACTCCATGTCATTGAGCCTTATAATTTTTATATATATGTTTCATTGTGGACACTAACCTATAACATAAGAAATGTCCGATTTTGTCTTGAGGAACTTTTCTTGTTCATCTTTTACAACACATCTTTTTCTGCATTTCAGGCCTGCAGTATGATTAAAATAATTTCATAAGGAATTATTTTTCTTAACATGTAGAACCTTTGAGTAGAAAAAGTGGTCAGAAGATCAACAATCTGTCAACAGATGTATGATCTTTGTTTATTAAAAACAATTTTCCCCAAGGAAAAATTTGAAATGGAAGGGATTCCTCCAACTGGTAAATCATTAATTTGAGTATTGTGATTTTCAGTGCATAAACTAACAGCAGGAAGTCACAGATCCCAAAGACAGCTCTGCATAGAGAGCAGTCATTCATGAAATGCCGATGAACAACACTGGCTAAAAATTACTTTTGGGAACACTGTGACTCTCAACAGAGCAGAACTGTATTCAAGACTTTATTTTTTTATTTTTTGTAAACAGATATTCTATGTTAACTTTATTTATAAGTTTTATTCTTGTCAGACTGGCAACATTTGATATGGACAGAGTGGTTGAGGTATATTCCAGATCGTTTTTGGAAGAAATCAGTTTATGTGTCATGATTTGTAAGTTTTTTGGACCTTCATCTGTGTTTCTAATTTTGACAATTTCTTTATTATTTACATAGATCTGGTCTGTTTACTTCTATCATACACACAATTTTTGAACAACTATTCATGAACTTATTTGGATAGACAAAGTTCAAGTTTTTTTTTTCCAACTCTTAAACTAAACTACTACTCAAATGTGTATTTTTTACTGCACTCGAGCACCTAAAGTAACATTCATGCTAGCACAAGGCAAAAACCCAAGGAATTGGGCTGTGTATAAAATATGCTGGTCTGCTTGATCCCTTACTGCATCACTCCAGAGAAAGAGAAAACAGAGCAGGGAGGATGGATATAGAAAAAGCGGGGGTGGATCCTGCCACTGCATTAACTTCCTTTGTCAGCCAGCACCAAACTAAAAATGGCTCTACGCAGCCAAGATTAGCTCTACAAAGGTGAAACTCCTCTCGGCAGAGGGTGAGTCATCTTTATGTTTGTATCTGTGTGGGTATCTCAGGTGATCATTGGATATTTCATAATAGAAGTGTGAGTCTCTGCGGACTGTCTCTTTCTTACACGCTGGTCTAGGAAGTGAAATTATAATTAACCCGTAAACATGAACCTGCAAGAACCCAAGATGGAAGAAAATGCAATTGGAAAAAAAAACAAAAAACAGAGGGAAAAAAAAAAACAATACTCCAGCCTGTAAGAAACGTTGATCTAACTACTAACCCAAAAAATGTAACTTAAGATATATATGACATAACTCTGTCTTTCATGTTACCAGTGTCTCTGTTTTACTAAGGGATGTTTTTTTGCTGCTTCATATTTTCACAAATATGTTAATTCAGCTGCTCCTGTGGAAGAATGCCAACATAAGGCAATGTTTTCTTATTTAATCTCTTCACTTGTTTCCCTTCAGACAATTACTTTGACATATCCATCTGGAAATGTAAATCCCAACACACTAAGCTTGAGGCGATACAGTAATAAATGTATTGCAGGAAATTGCATGTAATTTTTTATCATAACGTATGCATAATCTTTTACTTTGCATATTTAAAAAATGCAATCAGTCTATACCATTTCACATTGTGTATGGTGTGCTATGGCAAGATGCAGGGAACGAAGCCCACAATGTTTATTGGAATACTTGTGCATGTGTGTAAAACCCTCTAAAATAAAGGCATGTTTTACTGTAGCAGCAAAATTTCCTACTGAAAATGTTTGCAAAAATGCCTTTCCTGGGGAAAAACAACAAAGTTTAATGTTATTTCTTAACCAAACAATTCATGCTCATTGGCATCCCAAACAATAATCTAATAATATATATTTTTGTGAGACTAGAGCTTGATTTGCATTGAGCCCTCTTTACTCTGGCAGTCCTAAACAAAATCTATCTGAATCAATTGCAAAAGGTCAGGGAGTTGGTAAATCTCAATTTTAGTCACTTTAATGCAACAAATGTGAAAAAAATTCAAGGGATAAGGTTACGTTTGCAAGGCACTGTACATCTTAAATGATTACCATTTGTCTTTAGCAATGTTTGTGAAACAAAAAATCTTTGAAGAATAAGAATTTAGGCTTACTAAGCCTTTTATTGACTATTCCTTATCCTTCTGCTCTTCTGTCGTAGGTTTTCTTTCCAAAACAAAGCAGATTGTACTATGTACAATTTTTAGATAGATAGGGCAAAAAAATACTGATACTGATATAGTGGTTTCTGTTGACAGATCTTGAGTGTAACATTACAGAGTGGATCAGTTGATTCACAAAGAATTAATACTCTGAAGCTACCGTATTTTCCGGACTATAAGTCGCAGTTTTTTTTCATAGTTTGGCCGGGGGTGCGACTTATACTCCGGAGCGATTTACATGTGGAAATGTACACATCATTATATCATATCACATGTTATTTTCACACTAAACCGCAAGAGGGCGCTCTAGGCCTGTGTTATTTTACCTTCGGAGAGGTAGAAGAAATTAGCCGAGCTGTTTACAGCGACACTGAGGATGAAGATTTCATTGCGTTTAGTGATTTGGAGTGACACGGATAGTTTGGTAAACTTGTTAGCATGTTATTTATGCTATAGTTATCTGAATAACTCTTAATATGTTATGTTAACATACCAG